>JAJMEW010000164.1:0-226593 GCA_030574395.1 Pichia californica
TTTTTGATATGGATCAGAATGTAATTATTAATTATAAAGTAAAAGTATGTATTTGAAAGTCTATAAAGTCAAATTTAAGAGAAGTAAGATTGGTAAGCAGATAAAGAAGAAGCACCACCTAAGTGAACGTAAAGAACGTTCGAACCTTCTTCAATAGCACCTTCTCTGATAAGTCCGATTAAACCAGCCATGGACTTACCTTCGTAAACTGGATCAGTTAAAGTACCTTCGGTTCTACCTAAAAGCTTGATAGCTTCAATGGTACCCTCGTTTGGAATACCGTAAACAGGACCTCCAAATCTAGTATCTAAGTTGAAAGTGTCAAACTTCTTGTTTAAACCGATTAATTCAGAAGTGTTGTTGATAATTTTTAAGGTTTGAGCGAAAGTGTTATCTGGCTTACCCGATGCATCAATAGCAATGACATCTTTTTCTCTACCGTATTGAGCAAAACCAACAAAGATACCAGCAGCAGTAGAACCGGTAACACAACAGACAACAATCTTGTCAAACTTGATACCTAATTCTTTTTCTTGTTGAACAACTTCATCAGCAAAACCAACGAAACCTAAACCACCATATTTGTGTTCAGAACAACCAGCTGGAACCGGGTAAGGCTTGTAACCCTTTTCAGTTAATTCAGTAAGAGCATCATCAAAAGATTTTCTCATACCAATGTCAAATCCATCTGGAACTAATCTGACATCACCACCCATGATTCTAGCAGCTTCAATGTTACCAACCTTGTCGTAAGTTGCCTTTTCAGCTTCTGGAATTGGAACCCAGTTTTCTTGGACAGTAACTGCCTTTAAACCTAAGTGACAAGCAGTAGCAATTGTCATTAAAGTTTGATTGGATTGAATACCACCAATGGAGACAATATGGGTGTAATCACCTGCAATAATTTCTGGAACAATATATTCAAATTTTCTTAATTTGTTACCTGCGAAAGCTAAACCTGAGTTTCTGTCTTCTCTCTTTGCGTAAATCTTAACCTTACCACCTAATTCTTTAGATAAGTTGTCAAATTTAGAGATTGGAGATGGGCCAAATAATAATGGGTATTTTTCGAATTTGTCAAGTAAAGCCATTTTGTATTTTATAGAGTGTTTTGTGTTTTTTGTTTTGTGATAAAAGACAAAAGATAAAATATATTGATAAATTTGAAAGAAAGAGAGACGAGGAAGTTAATGATAAAGAGGAATATGTGCTCTTTTTATAAAAGTGAAAGATTATCAAACTCCAAGTAACTCATCTGATAATTGGATGATTTCCATTTTGATATTGCACACTAATTTCACCAATCGGTGATGCGTCACCGGAAGAAATGCTCCAACTTTTGCCAAGATTTACACCAACAGCAGCGGCGATATATCACCGAAGATGCGAGGATTTCCTAAACAAGTAATCCAACACTCATAAAAATGTTCAGAGCCGTGGGTGGGTTTTAGGTTTTAGGTTGCCTCGATTTCCGATTTCCTTATCAAATCTCTTATCCATAACCAGCCGAGGTTGACCATTTGAAGTTTGACGCAACTTGAACACCGACAATCAAGAAACTCCGCTGTTAAATATATATATATCTTTTCAAAGTCACAGTTTCTTAAATAAAAAATAAAAATTTAGAACTATACATTAAGGGTTTATAACAGTATTTAGTAAAGAGTAAAGAAAATGCAGTCAACATATATAGTCTGCAATGGAATCAAACACGGTTCTTTATAGAATCAGCCTCAAGAGAAACAGAATTTTGTGAAGATGTTGAGTACTGGGCAGTATTTACATGTCTTTCAAAGTCTTTTTCAATTTCTTTAGCTTTATTGTCATAAACACCTTTATCAATCCTTTCCATAATAAACCAACAAATAATTGCTGAAATGATACTAACACCAAGCATGACAATCAACATCATATTCGAATCTCTAAAAAGTCTTTCTACATCAGCTGGCCAGCCAGTATACAAGGCATAAGTTGCAACAACAGTACCTAAATTACCTAAACCTGAAATAATTGCAGCGGATGCAGCACAACCAACATCACCATATCTGTATGCCATAATTTGAGTTGCAAGAGTCATTGTAATTGGAACTGTTGGACCTAAACCAAAACCTGCAATTAACAAACCGGCATATCTGTTCCATGGGCCATGAGCATATGATGTAACTAATAAACCAGTAATAATGATCATAGTGGAAAAACAGAAAATTACATGTCTGAATTTTTTAAATTTATCTGCAATTGGAGTAAAAATGATAATTGCAGCCAAATCAAACAACCAAATTGGTGCATATAAAAGAGAAACGTCAATTCCTGATAATGAAGGATGTTCAACTTGAATTAAAGTAGTTGCAAAAACAGCTAAACCAAAACCAGTACCAACGACACCAAAATACATCATAATCAAAGACCAAGTTCTATAATCAAGTAAAATAATTCCGACATCTTTTAAACCCCATCTGGTATTCTTGTATCTATATCTCATATCTAAATAATGCAATCTTCTCTCTTTATCATTTAAAGGTTGTCTTGGAGTGAAATATTTCATTATATTTTCTGGAATAAATTTTCTTAAACTAAAAATGCTAGAATCTTTAGTCTTTAAATATCCAGGTCTATCTGGCAACCACCAAATTAATGAAATACCAACTACAATAGTGACAGCACCATACACAATATAGTACCATTTCCAGCCATATAAACCTCTATCCATATCCATCTTTTGAAAACCAGCAGCAACTAAACCAGCAGCAGATGCTGATAACTGTGCGGCAGTAAAATAGTAACCAACTCTACGTGCAATTCTATGTTCTGGATACCAAAGAGAAATATAATATGATAAACCTGGCCATGTTCCAGCATCTGCAAAACCAGTCATAAATCTAATTGCCATTAAACCAGAACCGTTAGTCAAAGCTGCATAACATATATAGACGATACCAACGCCAGTAATAATTCTGGATAACCAAACTTGAGGGGAAGCACGAGTCATAATCAAATTCATTGGTAAATCAAAGATAATATATGCAACATAATATAATGCAGTTGCAGTTGATTTATCATGAGTAGTTAAGTTTAATGATTGTGAAAGTGAATGACCCGCTGCTGAGTTCATAGTTAATGTGTTACCATATGCAGAGGAGCCATAAGATGCAAGAAAATAAAGAGTCCAACATGCTGGTATAATTCTAAAATCTAAATGTTGGTATATTTTATCCATTTCTTCTTCAGTTGGAATGTAGTCATCAGGGAATAATTCTGTCAAATCTTGCTGATTTGAAAGACTATTTGTAGTTTCATCAAGTTGTTCTGAGCTTTTTATGAAATCTTCATTAGAATCAACTTCAACGGAGTTATCATTATTCATCCTTATCTGTTAATAGATAATCTGTTTTGTAAAACGATATTTGTAATGATTTAATTCGAGTAAAATCTTAAAAAAAAGATAATTAACAGAAGGAATGTAAGAAGAAAAGGAATATCTAGACTATTTATATACTATATTAGAAAGAAGATAGTAAGGATGTAAAACCCAACAAATTTAGAAAGAAAGAGTACGAAGATATAAAATATAAAATTTATTTGATCATCCATCACTCATCATCCACTTTTCATGACTTTGAGTTGAGAAGTGCTCGCTCCAGTGAATCATTGTGAATCATCTTGAAATATTTTTGGAGTCATCGTTAATCATCGCCTATATCCTATATATTGATGATTGATGCCCGCGGGCTGGAAATAGGGTTTTTAGTTTTTAATCATTAATTTTATTATTATCTTCAAGGTTCAATAACCGATGTTCTATTTTGCATTTATATTATAATCATGCAGCTTAAAGAATTATATAACATATATATATATATAGAAAATGTATATGAGAAAAGAGTTAAAAGTAAGGTAATTAGTTATCAAGTGATGATAAAGCGTAAAATCGTGAAAGGTATTAAGTTTAAGTTGTACTTTCGGTGTGTTCTTTTTCTAAACTTTCACCATCTGCAGCCGTTAAAGTGTTTGCATCCGCATTAGTCTCATTTGAAGTTACTGGAGAGTAAGCATATTTTGAGCTTTGTCTAATTCTTGCACCATATTTGTAGAATAAGAATGGAATAATACAGCAAGCCAACGAGATGAATGCCATTAAAGTACTGGCCCATTGATAACCCAACCTATGATACATTTGAATAGTGAATAATGGGACACATGCACCCCAGATGGATCTAACAAATGTTTTTGCTGCTAATGCAGATGCAGCATAATGTTGATAAGAATCAACAATATAATTATTAGCTGGATTGTATAAACAGTTGAAACCAAATCCACAGGCAAATCCAGCAAAGCATGGACCTGCCCAGCTAACATGTGGATATGAAGACCACGCAAAAGCAAATAGACCAACTGGAACAAACCAACATCCAATCATCATTGGAAATAATCTTAATTCTGGAGGTGGCAAACAACCTTTATCAACATATGGCTGAGCTTTCTTAATATATTGTTTATTGAAAAAAGGGCAAATAGCTGTAGCAAGCATCACACCGACACCAATTGGAATAAACATCAAACCAGTCTTTGATGCAGACCAGCCTTTTCCTTCCATATATACAACTGGATAAGCAAAGAAAAACATGTATAACAAGCCATATATAATTGACATGTAAAGAGTTAACAAAAACACAATTAACTCAGATAATAAAATAATTGGTCTTCCTAAAGTTTCTTTAACGGTGACATATAGAGATCTAGTCTTTAATTCTGACAATGATCTGTATCTATCATCATTAGTGAGCTTCCTTAATTTCTTTGCTCTAATTTTTAAAATTTGTGCATGAGAAGTTTCAGGAATTAAAATAATAACAGCAACATAGACACATCCAGAAAATATTAACTGAACCCAATATAACCATCTCCAACCTGCATTATCACCAATATAACCACCGATTAAAGGACCAATAACAGGACCAATAAATGGAGCTGCACTAAATATACTCATTGCCAAACCTCTTTCATCACCAGTAAACATATCTGCTAAATTACCACCAATTAAACACATTGGTGCAGAGAAAGCAAGACCGTCAATAAGTCTACAAACCAATAAAGTACCAATATTTTTTGCAAGTGCACAAGGAATAATGAAAATAACAGCAATAAATAATGTTATGATATAGACGATTCTACGACCAAATTCTTCAGATAATGGTGCAAATAATAAAGGACCAAAACCAAAACCCAAAACAAACAAAGTGATTGTTAAAATAATAACTTCTTGCGAAACTCCAAAAGTTTTCATTGGACCTTCAATATCACCGGTAACAATTGCAGAACCAAGTGCAACATCAAAACAAACTAAACCAAGAAGCAATGTTAAAAACCATCTTCTTAATTTTGACCAATTTCTTGGATCTTCTTTATCATTATCAATAAAAACCACCAGTCTCATTTGAGTTTCTAAGTCAATTGGATATTTCCATTCATCATTATCATGGAAATCAGAATTTGGATCCATTTGAAAAACAGTTGCAGTCTTTTCTAAATCAATTGGTTGTTCTAAAGGACCTATTGTACCATAACCATCTAATTCAATATTAGTTTTTAACTTTTCTATACCTTTTGAATTTTGAGTGATTAATCTTTCTAAATTTTTCATATCATCTTTATCTTCATTAGTGATAGATCTAATAATATCACTGATTCTAGATCTTGTCTGTTCCAAACCATTATTATTTTCTTGTTCATTGTAATGTTGATATTGCTCAGAGTTGTATGAATGTACTTCTGAATCTTCAGAATTGATAGATTCTCTAGCATAAGAAGCCGAGTTATTATTGCTATTCATTATTGTGTAATGAACTGTAAATCAAGTTTAAGTACAGAAAGAAAGAACGAAAAAAATAACGAGAAGAGAAGACAAAATATATTACACAAACATAAATCTTTAAAAAATTGTAAATTGTATCCAATAAGTGCAAACATGTCTTTACTTATAGATGAAACCACTGTGTTCAAGAAACCCCCATGTATTATATTTCATTTAGATCATCCCAAATCTGTCAAAATTTCAAATATCGGTGCCCTAAAAAACAGCCCCGCCGTTCCCGCCGCTCGTTTTGAACTTTTTGGCAGAATTTTGAGGGGAATTTTTTGGTCGGCATCGGAGGCTACACACAGACCCCGGGCCGATATATCAGAGCTGAGTCTTTTGCCGACTGTGCGAGCTTTTGTGTGCTCAAATGTCGGCATATTGGAAGAAATGTAGCCTATGCCGACATTTTCAAATTAGTAGGCTTTTACTGTTATAGAGCATGCTGGAAAAAGGAAAAAGCAAAAAGGTTTAAATAGAAACTCTGTAATGAATTGTAACGAGCCCTACTCCGAGATTGTGTATATCTCATAATTTATAATTATATGTCATATATCAATTCATCGTTCTTTTATAAAGGTTACATTAACTAGGTATTATAATCAATCAAAAAATGAGTGGCTTAACACTTCATGATACGTTCTATTTTTGTTTATACGTTTAGTTTTCCAACTGTAGTTTAGTCAATACCTTTGGATAACATCTACTAATTTCTTGGAATTCAAATGGATTACTTTCTTGGAATACTGCAGGATCTTTATTTAATGCAAAGAAAAATACAGATGAACCAGAAATCACAGTAGTAATCATAATGGATGTTATGTTTAGTGTAATCATAAAGGAATATGCTAGTAATGGATAGAATGCATCATCAGTCAAACCTAAAATTCTTTTGAAAATAGTTAGATAAATGTAAGTAATCAAAACACTAAAAATAGATGCAATAATACAATAGAAACCCATAGATGATCCAATAATAAAATCATTAAGAATTGCTTGTAAACCTCTTTGCTTGAAAAATGAATAGGTAGATTTAGCGGATCTTATCATTTCAACTCCATATAATGCAACAAAAGAGTAAGCATATAAATTGAAATAACCAACACCAATTCCTAATCCTTTCATAGTTAAGCTTCCTACTGTACCAATAAAACCATTATTATTTATAATAAAGTAAATAGCAATTACTTGGAATATAACAACAAATAATGAACCATAACATACAGAACCAAAGCTATAAGTCATAGCTCTTTTGAATGATCCAGAACATTCACGTTTCGGCATACCTTCAAATGTACTTTCTGTATAATACCATGTACCATATATACCACCAATTGTAACATGCATAACATTTTTTAAAACATCAATAATATATAAACCTGTAAAGTTTAAAAATACAATTGTAAAAATAAGACTGGCTGTAACTTTTGATGTAATATTACCATCACCATCAAATCTTGGTGAACCATCACTATGGAATCCAAAGGAAATATATGCACATCCAACAGCAATTTGTAAAATAGCTGCAAAGAAAATACTACTAAAGAAACCAATTAATGCAGCCAATGCAGTACTTGGGTACTTTTTTAAAACTGTAATAACAACATTCATTATAGTTGCTGCAAGTGAAATCAATGGATTGTATTTGAATATAATAAAAAAAATACCTGTGGCAATTAATCCATAGAATAGACTCATTCCAATTTGCCCGACAAAAATTCCAGAAATAGATGCAAGAACAAAAATACCTGAAATAACTCTCAAACCAACAGTTGTAAATTTAGCAGAATTTTTACCAGCTAAAATAAAAATCAATACCGAAACACCAAATGAAACCAAACTTATAAAGATAATAAGTAAAATAGTTTTAAATTGGAAGAATGCTGAATTTGGTAAAGTTGAGTTAAGGGAACTCTCATTTGCAAATTCTTCTATATGCTTAATTGTAAAAATCATTGATGTTACAGTAAAGGCAAGGAAAACAACCAAAAAGAAAATTGCAAATTTGACATCATTCCAAACTGGTTTCTCTCTAGTGAATCTATCATCATCAATTCGAAATTCATCCTCACCATCAACAATTGGATTAAGAGATGTTGATGAAAATGCAAGTTCTTCATTGTCGGATTCTGGTTCAAAAGCGTGGGCACCTAAATTTGCTGGTTCAATTGATGATTCAGCATGTTCCTCTTCATTTGGTGGTGTATTTGAAGCTGCAGTTTCATGATTGGGCTTAGAATTTAATGAATCTACTGTAGTAGGGTCGTCTTTATATGTAAAAGAAGTATTAACGGGTTCTGCTTCGACAGTATCTAGCTTTTTGTAAGCACCAGCCATTGTGATTAGTTGTATATGTATATATGTGTCTGTGTTAATTGAGCTATATGAAATGTACAGAAGAAAGAAAGAAAGAAGAAAGAAAGAAGAAAGAAAGAAGAAAGAAAGAAGATCTATATGAGTTTAAAAGGATGTTCTTATATACTAAGACAAGACTCGGGCTTAACAATAGAAATTTGGATGGCAAAATCAATAATGCAATTAATGCAAGCCCCCAAAACCCAAAACTCACAACTCACAACATTTCCAAAGTCGCACGCATTTCTGGTGAAACCATTTGACATTTGACTCGCCCAATCACACCTTGTAGGCAGGATAAGGCGTCAAATACGGCTGGATGCTTTGGATGTCTTTATCGGAGTAATGTTCTTGAGCAAGTACGTCTTGATGCTCTACCAAACAGATGAGCAATACATGGACAATTCCATTGAGGATAATCGAGAGAATTGTAGATATTTGCATTGACATAAATCCACTTATAACGATTATTATAATGGAATGTGATGATGATAATGACAGATTAAGGTCAAACAGATGGATACACCATACAGCCGTTAAACATCCTAGGATTCCAGAAAATACTATGTATAACCTTAGGATAATTTTGATTATTGAATCATTGATTAATGTATCATATCCTTTAAAATTGTATATATTAAACAGTTTGAAAGATGATTTAATATAACCTTTACTGTAAATTGCCATATATGATATGGAGTATTGATTGAAATATTTAACTCCGATTTCTATTACAAATAGAATATATTTTATTAACTTCCAAATTGGTTTTAATAATGTAAAATTTAAAGCATTATTACTTGGTTTCATAAGTATAAATATATCTTTTAAAACTGTAATAGTTGTAGCTAATAGAGACCCCAAACATATCGAACCAAAACATTTAACAAATGTGTTATATAATGCAATAATTGTGCTTACTTCAGATTTGAAATACCACTTGGCACAAATAGAACCAACAATCAATTGAACAGAGTTTCGATTAATGTCATTCAGATAAAGTCCAACAAATAGTAAAAAGAAATATAATTGATATAATTTTTCTTTTTCCAGATTTTTATCTAATGTTGAAATAACACAATAAACAGCAAAAAAATAGACTAAAGATACTGCTGAGCCGATTAATATTGCACCAACATAAATAAACCAAATACTTGGATTTGTTTGAATCAGTTTTGATGCCAAATTCATAATGTTAATACTAAACTTTACTCTGTTGTGTAGTTTCCATGAAGAAAAAATAATCAAAAGAGTGAAAATTAACGATCCAGAAAAATACTTCCATAGCTGTTCTTTGTAGAAATATATCATTGCAGAAATACCAAGTGAAAGATTAAGACTAATGGCGCCAAATATGAATAACTTAGTAAAACACAAAATTAAGACCAATTGAATAAGTGCAAAAAACAATGAAATTAAAATAAAAACTATTAATATACACTCAATTTGAATTATACTCATGTTTCGAATCTTATCAAGTAATCCAATTGATAAAAGATCATCAAATCTATTGGATTTAATCATTACATTGTAGTTTTGGTAACTAATCAAACAAATAATATATATTATACTAATAGGTATAACAATGAAAACTGAATCGTGAAAACTTGTACTTTTTAGCTCCCATGGGATTTTGTTTGTCATTTTATTTTCTAATTGAAATGTTTGCTGATACTGCAGCACATTTAACAGGAAATCATCTTTTTTTTCTGATTTAGCTTTATACATCAAGCAAGGTGGTTTTGATTCTTTTATTTATGTATACAATAAAATAACATATTGTCCTTTAATATCATTTTATTTAGCAAACTTTCCTAATTGGGTAGTTTATGAAGCCCGTTTCTGCAGCAAAAAAACAGAATATCATGAGTAAAAGCAGACATCCGTGCACCTGCTGTTTTCCTTGTCTTTGAAAATTTTGGCTGCTCTTTTTTTCTTTTAATGGCTGCATAGCTTTCGCACAAAGAAAACAAAAAGAAGAAGTGTAGTGCTGCATGTTTCTTAGACTTACATTCGTGGTGATAGTAAAAGTGTGTATATATTGATCCTCAGACAACTTTTGATACTTAGATTCCACAGGCCAGAGATAAATACATATTCAAAGTACAATGTCATCGAAAGAAGCCATTTTCCGTATGTATAAGCTTTTTTTTTCATCTTTTGTTTTTTTCATTGCAATTGAGGCATAATAAACGAATGAAAATACTAACATGAATTCAAAAATATTATTTTTTATTATTAATATTATTACTATTAAAGGCTCTGCGGAGATGACAATGATTCAATTGTATATTCCAACTGAAATATCTAGAGAATCTATTTACTCATTAGGATCATTAGGATTAGTTGAATTTCGTGATTTAAATAAGAATGTAAATCAATTCCAACGTTCATTTGTTAATGAAATTCGTAAATTAGATAATGTTGAAAGACAATATAGATATTTAATTAAGACAATGGAAGAGCATGAGATTTTTCCACCAGAAACTTTAGCAATTGATTATGAAGAATCTCATAAAAATACTCTTTCTACATCTCAATTAGATGAAATTTATTCTAATGCTCAATTATTAGAAGATAGAGTTACTCAATTATCTGATGCATCTGAAGAATTATTAAAAAAGCAAATGGATTTAAAACAATATCAACAAGTTTTATCTGCAACTGATAAATATTTTCCTGGTGAAGTTTCAAGAGATTTAATCGATTTAAATGATGAACAAGGTCAAGCTTTATTAGAAGCTGGTACTGAAAGAGAATCTAATTTTATTACTGGTGTTATTCCAAGAGAAAAAATTCCGATTTTAGAAAAAATTTTATGGAGAGTTTTAAGAGGTAATTTATTATTTAAAACTACTGAAATTGAACAAAAAATGTATGATCAAAAAGCTAAAGAATTTGTTGATAAGAATTCATTTGTTATTTTCTCTCATGGTGAAATGATAATTTCAAGAATTCGTAAAATTTGTGAATCTTTAGATGCAAATTTATATTTAGTTCATGCTGATTCTAAATCAAGACAAAGTCAACAAATTCAAATTAATGAACAATTGACTGATATAACCAATGTTTTAGAAAATACAAATTTAACATTAACAACCGAATTAAGAGTTATTTCAAGTGAAATTGATAATTGGGTTAAATGTGTTAAGTTAGAAAAATCTGTTTATGAAATTATGAATAGATGTCATTATGATTTAGGTAGAAAATGTCTTATTGGTGAAGGTTGGGTACCAACTGATGATATTTCAATTATTCAATCTACATTAGAAGAATGTTCAACTAAATTTTCAACTGATGAAGATTCTACATTTCCAATTATTATGAATACTGTTAATACTACAAGAACTCCACCAACATATCATAAAGTTAATAAATTTACTGCTGCATTTCAAGCAATGTGTGATTCATATGGTATTGCAACTTATCGTGAAGTTAATGCTGCATTACCAACTGCTGCAACATTCCCATTTTTATTTGCTATTATGTTTGGTGATTTAGGTCATGGTTTTATTATGTTTTTAGCTGCATTAACATTAGTTTTAAATGAAATTAAAATTGGTAGAATGAAAAGAGATGAAATTTTTGATATGGCTTATAGTGGTCGTTATATTTTATTATTTATGGGATTATTTTCAATGTATACTGGTTTCCTTTATAATGATATTTTCTCTATTTCAATGACATTTTTTGAATCTGGATGGAAATGGCCAGAATCTTGGAAAGAAGGAGATAGTATTGAAGCACATCAAGTTGGTACTTATTTAATTGGTTTAGATCCTGCATGGCATGGAGCTGAAAATACTTTATTATTTGCCAATTCTTATAAAATGAAATTATCAATTTTAATGGGTTTTATTCATATGTCATATTCATATGTTTTTTCTCTTGTTAATGCAATCCATTTTAATTCTATGATTAATATTGTCGGTAATTTTATACCTGGTTTCATTTTTATGCATGGTATTTTTGGTTATTTGACAATTTGTATTATTTATAAATGGTGTGTTGATTGGGTTGCAATTGGTAAACCAGCACCTAGTTTATTAAATATGTTAATTAATATGTTTTTATCACCAGGATCAATTGATGAAGAATTATATCCAGGGCAAGCAACAGTTCAAGTTTTCCTTCTTGCTGCTGCATTAATTTGTGTTCCATGTTTATTATTAATTAAACCATTATGGTTTAAACACCAAGAAAGTAAGAAACATATTGCATTAACAGAAGATAATGAAGTTGGAACTGACATTGATGAAAATAATTTATTATCAAATCTTGACTTAGGTAATGATGAAGAACATGAAGAAGAAACTTTTGGTGATGTTATGATTCATCAAGTTATTCATACAATTGAATTTTGTTTAAATTGTGTTTCACATACTGCATCATATTTACGTTTATGGGCATTATCATTAGCACATGCACAATTATCATCAGTTTTATGGTCAATGACACTTGGATCAAGTTTTAGTTTTACAGGATTTGGAGGTTCAATTTTTATCTTCTTAATGTTTGGTATGTGGTTTGTTTTGACCGTTTGTATCTTAGTTGTTATGGAAGGTACATCAGCAATGTTACATGCATTAAGATTACATTGGGTTGAATCTATGTCTAAATTCTTTGAAGGTGAAGGTATTCCATATACTCCATATGCTTTTAATGCTATTTTAGAAACTGTTGCACAATAAGTAATTGTGTAGAGGGACCTTAGCGGATATATCATGTAACAAGTAATATATATATATTTTAGTTCACAAAAAACATTGAATATTGTAAATATATATTTTTACATTTTATTTTACAATTTACATTATTAACACAATTAAGTTTATTACCCCTCATTTTCATTATTAAATGAATTGGAATTCTTTTTTTTAATGAAGAGTATCCAGTTTCCATCATAAATTGTGAAACATTTATTTGCAATTTGCAACGTATTTAAATATTTATTTTTTTATTTATTTATTTGTTTAACGTTTATATAAATACAAAAAATAAAAATGCTGTTAAGCTAGAAGTAGCTTACTGTTCCCTGTGATACAACATATATATACAACTTATAGTACTTATAACTTATAACTGCTGTAACGGAGGACCGGTGGTTCCCGGTGGTAAAAGGTGAAAGGTAAAATTTTAATGTAAAACAGCATGTAATGCATGTAGTGTGTAATGCCATTGCCGTTCCGCTGGCGGGAATCGCGGCAAGGCTTTAGGAGCACCCGCTAAGGGTCGGAGAAAGAAGAAAGCGCCAGGGTTTGACGTTTGACACTGACAACTGACATTGACACATTACCGTTTCCTGTCTTTTGGCGGATGATAGATTGATAGATTGATAGAGTAGGTGGCAATTTCTTTCCTTCTGCCTTTAAAGTGCTGCTCACTGCTCACTACTTATTCTGCTACTTATTACCACTGAAGCTTCTACATTCCATTTTCAACCGTTTCGTCCTAATTTCTAATTTCTAACGATAACTTCAATATTAATTATTAATAGTAACTTATCTATCAAGTAATGTTACCTCCACTTCAACGCGACATCTTGTATTACTTTTGGTGTGAATTCCGTTCTCCGTTTCTCCATAACCCCATGTCATACACATCATCGGACCAAAGTATTTAAATAATTCTAATAGACTACTTGTGCTATGTTTTATTGTTCTCTGTGCTCTGTTCGATGATGAATTAAACTAACAATATACGTAACCTTTCTTTTGGCCAAATAATAGTACAAATAGAGTGTAAAATGAAACATGAAAAGTGAAAAAGGTCTGTACTATATATATATGTAGTCTGTAATAGTGTAACATAAGATAGGATGACTCCATTAGCCGAGCAAGGTTGGCAGTTTGCAGTACGAACAAACGACAAATTAGAAACACTCCCCAGTGCTTATCAATTTGTTATCTTGAATCTCAAAGTGAAAAAATAAAAGTTTCCACGTCCCACGTCCCTCATAACTCATAACTCATAACATCATTCTCTTCGCTTTGCTTTAAAAACGATCTCATCCCCACCTCTGCTACCGTCTGGGGTAAAAACAGGTGGTAACATGCACTCTCTTAACTCCCCTGCTTTCCTTTTCATCTCCTTTTCTTTTCTCCTAAATCCTCCTTCGGTCCTTCTTTTCCTCCTTCTCTTCCTAAACTATAAGTTACTTCTTTGGTTCTTCTTTTCTTCCTCTACTACAAAAAGCTCGGTTAAATTTTTCTGACGCCGAAAAAGAAACAAACAAAATTTAATTTTTTGAAATTTTTTTTCTCCTCATAAAAAGTTAATATATACACACATAAAGAAGAGACAATTATTAAAACAATTTTTGCACAAATATCATATATATACCATATATACATTATTTTTTATACATAGATTCAACAAAATTTTTTCAATCCTATAATTTTTAAAAGACAAATTTGAAAAGAAAAAAAAATGCATCTTCAAGCATCTAATACCGGTCACACAACCGCACACAATATTTTAAGTCCCACTTCATCTATTATGGAGAACATCAAATCCAATGAAGCTTCTATTCGTAATATTGATGCTTCTCATACAGCTAATGATGCTGATTTATTAGCTGAAATTGGTTATAAACAAGAATTGAAAAGAACATTTTCAACATTTCAAGTTTTTGGTATTGCATATTCAATTATGGGTGTTTTACCTTCAATTGCTTCACTTTCATATCTTGGTTTATCTGCTGGTCCAGCTGGATTTCTTTGGGCTTGGTTCTCTGCTTCAATTATGATTATATCTGTTGCTTTATCAATGTCTGAATTAGCATCTGCAATCCCAACATCAGGTGGTTTATACTATTGGACTTTTTATTATGCTCCTGAAAAATATAGAGTTATTTTTTCATATTTTATTGGTTTTTGTAATGCAATGGCTTTATGTTCTGGTTTAGTCTCTATTTGTTATGGTAATGCTCAAGAAATTTTAGCTGCAGTTTATTTATCTCATGATGGTACTTTTGAAATTACAACAGGTAAAACTTATGGTGTTTTTGCTGGTTGTGTTATTACACAAGCTTTTTGCACTTGTTTATCATCAAAAAGAATTGCTTGGTTACAATCAACTTCTGCTATTTGTAATACTGGTATTATTATTTTATTCTTTATTGCAGTTCCAATTGGTAATAGTGTAAATAATAGAGGTTTTAATGATGGTAAATTTATCTTTGGTCAAGTTAATAATTTTTCTGATTGGCCAATTGGTTTTCAATTTGTTCTTTCTTTATTTACAGCTGTTTGGACTATTGGTGCCTTTGATTCTTGTGTTCATATGTCAGAAGAAGCAAAAAATGCATCTCATGGTGTTCCAATTGGTATTTTAAGTTCAGTTAGTTTTTGCTCAATTCTTGGATTCTTTATTATCATTTGTATTAACGCATGTGTTAATCCAAATATTAAAGATGTTATTGGAACTGATACTGGTTTCCCATTGGCTCAAATTATTTATGATTCTTTAGGAAGAAATTGGGCTATTGCTTTCATGTCATTAATTGCAACTTGTCAATGGTTAATGGGTTCTTCAATTTTAACTGCTTTATCAAGACAAATTTGGGCTTTTGCAAGAGATGATGGTTTACCATTTGCAAGTTATGTTAAAGTTGTTCATCCAAAATTAAAGGTTCCAATTAGAGCTGTTATATTTGCTTGTGTTATTTCACTTGCTTTAGGTTGTTTATGTCTTGCGGGTACTGCTGCTGCAAATGCATTATTTTCTTTAACTGTTTCAGGTAATTATACTGCATGGTGTACTCCAGTTTTACTTAGATTAACATCTGGTCGTTCAAGATTTAAGCCAGGACCTTTCTATATGGGTAAGACATTATCAACAATTAATAGTTGTATAACTTGCTCTTGGGGTGCTTTTGTTATTGTTATTTCAATGATTCCAGCTAATAAATCTGTTGACAAAAAAGATATGAATTATACTGTTGTTATTACATGTGGTGTTTGGATATTATCAATGGTTTATTTCTTTGTTTATAAATATAAACATTATCATGGTCCAAAATCTAATTTATCACCAGAAGAAGAAGGTGCTATTGAAGCAATTATGGATCATAATGAAGCTGAACAAATTCCAGTTTCATCAAATGAAAAAAATGATGAAAAATATTCAGTTTAATTCTAGATCCGTTTTTGCTTATTATCGACCTATTTATCTATATCCATGTGAATGATATTTCATTTTATTCTATATACATATTTTTCTTCTTGTTCTTTTGAACTTTTATTTATTGTTTACATAATTACTGTTATTCCTTTTTTTTTCTCCATTTATAAACTGTCTTTGATGCTCCCTTTACTTATAAGCATTTTTCCAATTTGAGTTTATAAAGTTGTAACAAAGCTAATCGAAAACAAAATTTATCCTTTATTGATTTAAATAGTAAACATTAAAAATTGCTCCCAATTTCCAATCAAGTGCGCTTACGTCATCACATTTGTTTTCTTACCACCATCTTAATTTATTCTGCTTTTCCGTACTCACGCCAATTAATGGTTCAAAAAATAACATGATTGAGTTGACATTAAATAACTATAAGTTAAACTTGGTCATTTTTTATATTTGTTTAGTATAATCCCATTATACAATAATAATCATGTCAGAATTAATAGAGCCAAAATCAAAATTAAGAACACCGGAAGATTTGAAATTATTTGAAAAATCACAAACTTATAGTGATGTTTTATCATTTGTTGAAAGATTAGCAACATCAATTCATGGAATTGAATTAACAGATCCTACTTTACCAAAACCTGAAAAGATAATGGCATTAATATCATTATTTGATTCTATTAATATAATTATTGACAATCATCCTATTGAGAAGGAAACTACAAGCAGATTCGGCAAAGTTGAATTTCGATATTTTTATGATGATTTATATAATTCTACAGAATCTATGTTAAATAAATTACCATTTGAGTTTACGAAACAACAAATAATTGATTTAAAAGCATATATTGTAAATTCATTTGGGGATAGAGAAAGAATAGATTATGGATCAGGTCATGAATTAAATTTTATTTGTTTCTTACTTTGTTTAGATAAATTAAATTATTTTAATACGAAAGAATTGGATAAATCAATTGTATTAATTATCTTTTCACAATATTTACAAACAATGCGTCGTTTACAATTATTATATTGGCTTGAACCTGCAGGTTCACATGGTGTTTGGGGTCTTGATGATTATCATTTTTTACCATTTTTATTTGGTGCTGCACAATTATCTCCATTAAATAGACCAAGACCTTTAAGTATACATAATAATGATTATGTTGAAGAATTTAAAGATAAGTATTTTTATTTTGCATGTGTAGATTTTATTAATAAGGTAAAGACAGGTGCTGGTAGTTTAAGATGGACTTCCCCAATGCTTGATGATATTAGTGGTGTTAAAACATGGAAAAAAATTGAAGAAGGTATGTTTAAAATGTATAAAGCTGAAGTATTAGGTAAATTACCAGTCGTTCAACATTTTATATTTTCAACAATTTTACCATGTCCAGATTTACCCAATCATGAAGTTAATAATGAAGATCATAATCATGAAAATCATAAAGGAAGTTCATGTTGTGCACATGATAATCCATTGTTATCTACATGGGGTGATTGTTGTGGAATTAAAGTACCAAGCGCAATTGCTGCAAAAGCATCAGAGCAAAATAAACACAAGATACCATTTGATTAATTATTTTTAGTAATTTTAGTTTTATTATTTTATACAGTTAATTTACAAAAAAAAGGAACAGTTTGCTTCTATAATTAATTTTGTCCTTTAATAATTACCAGCCAAATCTTAACTGTGATGCAGTAAAGACAGGAGGTTTCCAAATTAATTTCTTTGGATCCAATACATGTTTTTTCTTTTTCTTTAATTTTTCATGAGCTTGCATAACTTGATCTGTAATACAAATGATATGTTGACCTTTATAATATCTTAACATATTCATTGTTTGTAAAGTATGTAATATATCAGTTGTTGTCATTGCAGTTTGTTGAGAAATTTCATCTACACTTATTTCAGTTGGTTTCTCTTCAATTAATAAAGCTGCAAGAGTATCTGCCCAAAATGCTCTATAAGAAAGTAAACCTAAATCAGATAATGGTTTTTCAGGAGATCCTACTTTCCCCTCTTTAGTTGATAACATATAAGAAAATTGAATAAGTAATTTACCATAACCATGTCTTTGATATTGTGGAAGTGTTAAAATACAAGCAACATTATAAGCATCTGCACTTTCCTTTTCTTTTGAGAAATATCCAACTAAATGATGTCCTAATTCATCCCTTCTTGTCATGCAATAAAATAAAAATGGGTCAACATCATAATACAATGTTTTATGATCAAGGAATAATTTTGATAATAAACATAAATTTCTACACCATGTCCTTTGATTTCGTCCATCAATTTCAAAAAAAGAAACTTTTTCATCACGATAAATTTCATTTCCTGGTGGGTGTTTTAATGTACATTTAGATCTAAATCTTTCAAATTGTTTCTTAGATGCATAATAATTAAGTGTAAAATCACATATATATAACGATCCTTCATCTGTATATTCTATTGGATAAGGTGAAAAATACCAAGGTTCAACTTCATGATTACCAATAGTTACTTTAGTAAAATTTCTAATTTTTGCTAAAGCATTTACATTATTTTGTGTCATTGAACCACTTGTTCTAAGCTTTTTAATTTCTTCTTCTCTAGTTAATTCTTCACCTTCTTTAACTAAACCTTGAACATTTAAATTATCTAAATCCATTTCATCTTCATCCAAAGTTTTATCATTATTTTTCACTTTAAGTTTTTGATCAGTATCTGGTGTAGCACTTTTTGTATGTTGATTTGATGATGAAGACTTTTTCTTTTGCTTTTTATTATCTTTTTTTGGATTTATTTGTTTTGGTAAAGTTAAAGGTCTATAAAAATCAATTGATTCTTCATCTATCCATTCATCTAATCTTTTATTAAATTCTACATAATGAACATAATAACAAGGTTTACTTTTCTTAACTTGGAAAGCCAGAATTTCAGCTAAACGATATCTTTCATCTTTTAACACAAATACTTTAGAGCCAGGAATGATACTACTTGCAGTAAAGGAAGGATCAGAAGTTCTCTCTGGAGGTACCAATGCAGCTGCATCTAATGTATCCAGGGTCTGTTCAGAATCCGAAGCCATTGGATAAGAAAAATAAGAAATATATTGTTAATGAATCAGTTAACTGTGACACTTGTTAATACGAGTGTGTAAGTATATCAGTATTAACAAGATAACAAGATTGGTGATTGCCTCCATTGTTATTTCAACCATAAAGCATAAAGCCAATATGGCGAAAATGAGTAAGTCGGTTTTAATTAAATAAATGAGAAAATCAAATCTAAAAAAGAGCAGTCACGTGGAATTACGTAAGCAATCTGAAAAATTTTTTCTACTCCGCTTTTATTTTTCTTTTATTTTCTTTTTCCTTTTCGTTGTTGATTAATAATTAGCAGTGACAATTGATAATAGTGAGCCGACTTCTCCGGAAATGTTTTTTTCTTTTTTCACTTTATGCATTTTATTTTTTTATATGTACGAGGCAGTAGACACCAGACACCCACGGTACGAGCAGAGTCACTCACAAATGGCTAAGGGAATAGGATTTAAGAGTATAATGAAATGGATTAACACGGTTTTGCACACCTTTTCTTTACCCTTATTGACTAAGTAACTGGTAATTAATTCAACTAAAGAATTCCTTTGATACATCTGTTCACAATCAAGCGATGTCATACAATTATCCATTACCAAAATTAAACGATTATGATGTTTCCCCAAAGACTGGTTTTCTACCAGAGGAACTACCTGTTAAAAGATTACCTGAATATTATAACTCATGGGAAAATACAGTTGAAATTTTATCACATTTATTACTTACTAAAAGAATTCGTTTAATTATTGATAATTTCCCACTTTTAAATACTTCACAATTAAAAACAGAAGGTCAATGGCGTAGAGCTTATTCAATTTTAGGATTTTTATCTCATGCTTATATATGGGGTATTGATTTACCATTAAATAAACTACCTATTCAATTAGCAGAACCTTGGATTGAAATTTCAAATCATTTAAGATTACCACCTATTGCAACTTATGCAGGTTTATGCCTTTGGAATTATCAAGAAATTTTACCATTAGATTTAAATTATAATTATAAAGATGATGAAGAATTTTTAAATAATTTACGTACAATTAATACATATACTGGTTCAATTGATGAATCTTGGTTTTATTTAGTAAGTGTATATTTTGAATATCGTTGTGCTCCATGTATTGTCACTGGTTTAAATGCAATTAAATATGCAAGAGAAGATAAACCTGATAAAGTAATTGAATGTCTTAAAGAATTAGCTGAAAATATAGATTATTTAGGTAGTATTTTAATGAAAATGGAAGAAATGTGTGATCCACATGTATTCTTTTTTAAATTAAGACCTTACCTGGCAGGTTGGAAAAATATGGAAAATGCAGGTTTACCAAGTGGTGTTTTTTATGGTAATGAAAAAGAACCAAGAATTTTAAGTGGTGGTTCAAATGCGCAATCTTCATCAATTCAAACATTAGATTTATTATTAAATGTTGATCATACAGCAACTGGTGAATCTGGTAAAAATTCTAATAATAATTCTAAGGCAAATCCATTCATGAGTGAAATGAGAAGTTATATGCCTGGTAAACATGCTGATTTTTTGGAACATTTATCAAAAGTTAATATTATTCGTGATTATGTTATGAAAAATTCAACTAAAAATAAAGAATTAGTACTTGCATATGATGCTAGTGTTGCAATGTTGAAAATATTTAGAGATAAACATATTAGAATTGTAACTCGTTATATTGTTATTCAAGCTCAAAAGGAACATAATATGGGTTCTGAAGGTGTTCAAAAGAATACTTTAAGAGCAGGTTTAGCTAAAAGTGAAAATAAAGATAATGTTTTAAGAGGTACAGGTGGTACTGCTTTAATACCATTTTTAAAACAATGCCGTGATGAAACAGGTAATACAGCAGCAGGTAGTTGGGGTAAGAGAATTTTATCTGTTAAAAGCGGAAATGCAACCAATGAATCTGTTGTTGTTGAAAATATAGAAAATGTCATTGCTACTGGAAAAGAAAAATCATCACCAGAATTTAAAAAAGAAAAAAAACCTTTTTTGGCATCTCAAATCGCCAATGGTATGGATAAGAATTCTATTAAAGATCAAGAATGGTAAATGTTTTCTTTCTTTAATCAGTAAAATATAATGATTTCTTTTGATTTTAATAATAATGTATATATGTGTATTTTTTTTTTTTGATTTTCCTCCTGTGTATATTTACTTGATTTAACGATTACTTTTATTGCGATTTTTTTAAAAAAAAACTAGTATGGATCAGTTTTTGTGTGATATCTATACAAAATGTAAATTATTATATAATGTCAAAAACCCGGAGTAACAGGCTTTTTTCTAAAACAAATAGACAAGAGTTTTTATCAAAAAGAGTACGAAAGATAAACAGAGAGAGGAAGAAAAAAAAATGATAGATGAGAAAATAGCCAGGGAATAATGTAGGATATTCTTTTAATTAAAGGTAATATCACCAAGTCTATCATATAAACCTCTGTTTCTAACACAGCCGTCAAAAGTCTTGTAGTTTTCACCCAGTTGTCTACCAATAGTAATTCTCTCCTTTAACAATTTTTTAGAAGTAGCCATGTCTGTAGATTCTATCCATTCAATGGTTTTTTCTATAAATTGCTTTTTCAAAGATTCTCTTTGGGTTTGTGCACTTGTTATTACAGAATTATCAACAATCGCTAAACCATTATCTTGCTTTGTTGGTTCCAAATATTTATAATCATGATTATCTTTACCACCCATTTCTTCAAGTATTTCTCTTGAATCAATATATTTTTCTAAATCAGATTCATGTTTAGTAAAATTAATCTTTGATGCAACAACTGGATCTAACCAGTTTTTAACAATTGCCCAAATACCACCAAAAATCCATGGAGCTCTATGAATCAATAATATACCTAATGATTCTGGATAATGAGCTTCAAATGCACCAATCATATATTTAACAGGTTCATAATCCATATTTGCCATTGTGAAACCCTTTAAATCAAAAATTAGAGCACATTGATCAATTGGTTCAGTTAACATTAATCTAGCATATTCAATCATAAGTAAAGTAAAAATTTCAACTTCTTCCATACTTTGTTCTGAACTATGATGAAATCTAGGTCTTACTATAACAATTGGTCTATTTTGTTTATCTTTACCACGAATAATACATTTACCACTTCTAAATTGTTTAAGTACACCTTCTTGCTTTTTTGTTAAACATCCCAATTCACTTGCTCTCAATAGAGAATCAACATCACTTGTTTTAACACGCCATTCAATTGAATTGGACAGCATAACAAGGGAATTATCAACATCCCATTTTCTAGCACGAATAAATCGAAGCATGAAATTATCAGGACTATCATGACGAAGTGCATTCCAAAAACCTTCACCAGTTTCCTTTGGATCCATATTACGTAAAGCAGAATGTACTTTTAAATCTGTTGTATGTTTAACATTTGGATCAATAGCAGATTGATGTGATAAAGTTCTTGCTAATTTTGCTTCTTGACTTTGAGTACGACGATGATTTGAAATTGTTGAATCTTCTGATCCTTTATTACGTCTTAATTTACCAAATAAACCACCTTTCTTTTTCTCTTTCTTTTCTTCGGAGACAACGGAATCATGAGTTGAAGTAGATCTGACAGAAGATCCTGGCTTTACTAATGGACCAGGTGGTTTGATATTATAACCTTGAAAGTGTAACATGTACATCCAAACCTGTTTAAGAACATGCTCTTGGTCGTCTGAGAGGGTTTCAACTCTACCCTTAGGAATCTGTGAATTCGTCATTGTTTCTTTTCAAGACTGTCAGTTCCACTTCGGGTATAATGTCAAAGATCCTACGTGAAAGAGTAAAAGAAATAAAGGGCTGGAGTGGAAGACCGAACACATCGATGTGCACAAGACACACCAGACACAAGACCTCCCGAGCTTATGTCCATCTTCCATGTCCATCTACTTTCTACCGTACTCTACACAGACTCGCACAGAGCACAAATACGAGTTTTCTCGTCGTAGGAAAACAACAAAAATAAAAAATGCTGCTGCAGTTTTGCAGTTGATACTTATTGCAACTTATTACTACTGATTATTGTACCTACATCTTACATGACACACCACAAAATTGCTGTTTAAAGTTCATTTGATACCTAGAAACTGATTGCTTTCAGTGTGGAAATCGACTTTTCATCAACAGCACCATCGTAAACCAGACTGGTGATTGCTGCTCTCTGGGCTGTCATAATTAACTTTTCACGTTGAACAGAATATTCAATATTATCTAGTGATTCAGATAATGCTGTATCATTCTCATTCGATAATTGGGCTAATAAACATCCAACAAGACAATCTCCAGCACCAGTAACATTAACAATATTTTTTGAATCAATTTCAATAGCTTTAAAATGTTGAATTACAACGGCTAAATCGTATCTCCCGCCTCTACTAATAACAGTAAAATCATTAACATTCGTATTTATTTTTCTTGTTGCAGAATTAATATATGAACGTGCATCGTCAGCATTCTGACATATTTGAACTAATAAAACTCCATTAGATCCATCCTTAATTATAATATTTGGAAAATACGGTAGTAATTGAAATGCTTGTTGAAAAATACCCAAATTTATATATTTGGAAATCAACGAAAATTTATTATATGAATGTACTAATTGTGACATAGCTTCACTTGCTCCAATTGAATCAAGAACATTAAACCAACTATCAATATCATCAAATTTTCCCTGTTTTTTAAAAGATTCATGTATTCCAGATAATTCAGATACTGTTGGTGTAATCAATTTGATAGGTGTATTTGGAAAAATAGGGAGATTACACTCACTTAACTTTTTGCATTTTATTCCTGATGTAGGTTCAACTATTACATTAATATTTGATTGCATTGATTTCATCAGTATACTATCCATCAATGGAATAGATATATTTGTATCGAATAAAACATATTTGGGACTAATTTTTTCAATAAGATTGCATACATCTTGTGAGTCAATTTTTTCAATAATATCCATATCTGCACATGCAACCTCTAATTCACCATCTGATCTATGGATTGAAACATATTGTGCAGTGGAGTCATTATCATAATTAATTAATCCAGTTTGTGGAATAGAAGATTTTATGAATTTTTCAAAAACCATAGTACCAGCTGAATCTTTCTCATTAATAGCTGTAATTAATGGAACAGGGTTATCTAAATTAAAAGCCGTAGCAGCCAATGCAACATTAAAACCAACACCACCAATGCTCTTTTCTTTTACTTTTCCTGGATTCGAATCATTTGATTTAAAATTTTCAGATGTAAGTTTGCACATAGTATCAACAGCTACCGATCCAACAACTACTGCATTTGCTGGCTTAATTGTAGATTTAACAGTATCAGGGGATTCATCATCAATTACTTGCTTAACGCTTTTCATTTGTTTAATATTATTGGTACTATGCTCATTTTTAAAATAAGGCTGAAATTGTGATTTATGACCACCTTTCAAATTTGATAATTCAGTTGCAACTAATGATCCAAGTATAGTATTGTTCTTAACAAAGGCAATATTACATTTTGCACTTTCACCATTAGTTTTCTCGTACAAGGTTTGTAATAAAAATGGTGTTAATTCCTTACCAAAAATTCCTTCTTTTTCTGCTAGAAGTAATGCATCATCAATAGTCTTATCAATATCTGTATTATCCATTGCAACCTCGACTGGAGCTGGTGCACAAAAAACATAACCATTTTCTAATTCCATTGAATATTTACCATTGTAAATCATTTTGGCAGCCATGTGTGGACTTTCCCAAACGAATGGAGATTTAACACCTGAATTTCTAACATAAAATCCTGGAACATTATATTTTTGATTTTCCCAAAACTTGTTTAATCCATTCATATCTTTTGCATCTTTAGATTTGCTTAAATTATCAAGTTTGATTTTAACCGCATCTGTGAATTTATTTCTCATTTCTTCATCAATATATGTTGCAACTGGGACACCTTTTGTTTCTAAATATTCCATTGTACGTTGAATATCTAAAATACTTTTAGGTCCAGAACATACAACAGCAACTGGGGTTTTCCCTAATTCATCAAGATCTGCACTAACATCAAATAAAGACCATGGTCTACTAACACCACCTAATCCACCGGTTGAAAAAACATCAATTCCTGCTATATTTGCCAATATCATAGTAGCTGCAATAGTGGTTCCACCTGTCAATCCTCTAGCCATAACATTTGGTATATCACGTCTTGATATTTTAACATTATTTAATGTAGAATCTGCTAACAATTCAATTTCTTGATCATGCAAACCAACAGTTGGAATACCTTTAGCAAATCCAATTGTAGCGGGAACTGCACCATTCCGCCTAATTAAACCTTCAACCATTTTAGCCATTGATACATTTTCAGGATATGGTAAACCATGTGTAATGATAGTAGATTCTAAAGCCACCACGGGTTTATTTTCTTCAATAGCTTGCCTGACTTCATCTGATATTTTAACTTTTGAATATGAAGTTGATTTGATAGAAGTATGTAGTTGCCGAGAAAATTTTTGAAAAAAATTTGAAGATTTTTTACTTAAAAATTTCTTAATATTAATAATTGAGAACATTTCTATATGATAAGTTAATATTTCCCAAGTGATTTTATTCAGTAATCAGAAAGAAAAACTTATACATCTTAATAAAATAGAAGTAAACTTGCTAAACAGCGACAGGAAACCATTTTTTCGGATAGTAGAATGATGGTGTGGCGGAGTAATGTGGCAAATGAATCTAATCTATTAGCAATTAAGGAGGCTGAAATATCTATACTTCCATAATAGTAAACCGGTTAATACATTCGAAATGGTATTGCTAATCTTTTTTCTAAACTTTTTGTTTCCCTGCTAATGATAACGTATGAAATTTTAGAAAATAGGTCTTATATATTTACAAATCGATTTTACTTCTAAGAATCCGTAACGGTATTTTACTTATAGTTTTATGAACTCAATCGGTTTTGTCTTCCTTTTTAACTTTCTCCTTTTCATCAGGTCGTGTCTGAACTGGCGTTTTTCTGTTTGCAATGGAAATAATTGCATTTATTAACAATTTGATAAAATCCCAAACAACAAATAATATAACAATCCAAACACCACCTACAATCCAAAGTGCATTTTCACGAATAAATTGCTTATTGTCAAAGACTGATCGGAAAGTTTCATCTTCACCATACTTATATAGATTTTCGTCCTTAACAATTACTTTTTCTTTCTTTTCTAACCAAGTATCATCTTCTTCCATATCAACGATATTTTTATCACCATCTTTTGCCCACTGTTTATCCTTCAAATCACTTAAACGATGACGTTCGCCTATTTCATTTCTTTCATATTCGTAATAGCGACTTTTATCAAAAATAGTAATGTCAGGAAAAATATAACGTTTGCTGGTTCTAATTTTTTCTAATAATGGTTTAGTCAAGACCTTTGGATCATTTGAAATGTTTTCATATTCAATTACGTCACCTCTATTTAGTAAATACCTTTGATTTGCAGGGTTGGTTGTCGTGCTTGCTAAAATAACACCTACTTTGGGAGAAGGGAATTTCATACAAATTTTTCTGATGAGCTCATCAACTTTTGATAAAAAGTGTTGACGATCTTCGATTTCATCAAAATACAATAAAGCTTCTGGAACATCTATAGTAATCAATTTAGTATGTATGTCCATAAAATTTGGTACTTCATCTTCTTCCATATTTTGAACGTTATAGAGATCAGCTTCACAATTGTATAATATTGTGTTTTGTAAATTATCCCAATCAATAACAGAGTGGAATCCAATATTTCCAACTTTACCAAATTCTTCTTGTGTTTCAATTCCTTTATCACTAATAATATTAGGCATTGAAACTATAGTACTCCCTTGGGCTAATCTTGATCTAAAATGATGCCATACTGTAAAATTTTGAAAATCAGAAACCTGTAAACCTGGTATTTTCACAAAAATATAATGATCATTTAAACATTTCTTCAAGGTTTCTTTTAAAAGAGAATTAACTTCCGATTCTGTGAATGGAAGTTGTTCATTGTGTGATAATGATGATTTTAATCCTGGAACCAAATTGTATGATGCAAATAATGCCGGAGCCGCAAGAACGTCATTTTCAGCTATGCAAAAGCTTATCAGTTGTGTTATATAGTATATGATGGGTAATAATGTTCTCATTTTGTTTATTATAGAGTCTTGGACATTATTCTTCACTTTTAAAAGAAATAGAAAGAAGAACCGTCTATTATAGATGTAAAGAAAGAGGCGTCATTAGTCTTCGCTTTTTTGCATTTTTGCATTTTTGCATTTTTGCATTTTGCGTGTGACGTGTAACGTGAAACGTGTAACGTGTATCAATATTATCACATACTACTACATTAAAAAAAGATAAATCAACTATACGAACTTCTATCTTAAACTGATTATTTAGTATAAATTATATAATATGCAACACCTCATTACATTTTCCTAACAATCAATGCCATCAACAGAAATACTATCTTCCAAAGTATTGTAATTTTCAAAATATGATTCAAATAAA
This sequence comes from Pichia californica, assembly GCA_030574395.1. NCBI lineage: Eukaryota > Fungi > Ascomycota > Pichiomycetes > Pichiales > Pichiaceae > Pichia > Pichia californica. Next base: position 27,985 of record JAJMEW010000164.1, read on the forward strand.
CATACAAGTTTTTCGATATCTGCAGAACCACATGTTTCTCTAATAGAGTGCATACTCAATTGTGGATTACCAAGATCCAATGTTCTTACACCAAGTTTAGCACTAATCATAGGACCAATTGTTGAACCACAAGGTGAATCGTTTCTTATAACGAAAAGTTGTAACGGAACTTTAGATAAATTACCAATTTTTTTAAGCAAAACAATACCAGCAGAATTAGTAACATACCTTTGGTTAGCATTAATTTTTAAAACTGGGCCTTCATTTAACATTGGTTTATTGTAAGATTCATAGTTCTCAGCATAATTTGGATTGACACCATGTGCCATATCAGATGAAATCATGAATGACTTAGCCATAGTAGTTAAGAAATAAGAACTTGGAAGTTCACTTTTTAAATCAACATCTGGATTGGCAGTTAATCTTGTTAACCTTTCAACAATATTTGGTAAGAAAGAGGAATCAGCACCTTGTGCAGATAATGAACCAATTTCTTCATGATCAAATAAAGAGATTAAATTAATTCCTGTACAGCTATCCAATCTACCATTTGAAGAAGAATTAATTAATGCTTCAATAGCACTGTAACAAGTTACTTGATTATCTAATCTTGGTGAGAAAATAAATTCATTGCTTAAGCCACCGATACATGATGGTTGAGTATCAAAAAGAACAAGTTCAAAATCTTCAATTTGTGTTGGCTTAATTGATAATTGTTCGGCAATTAAATCTAATAATTCTTTATTATGTCTTTCAATAGTAGATTTAACAGATTGAAATTCTTCTTCAGTTAATTTTTCACCTTTACAACAACCATCTACTGGTTCATTTTCTTCTTGTTTTTGCTTTTCTGTAACATCACTTTTCACTAAACCAGCTATTGGTTTAAATTGAGTTTCTTTATTAAATTCAAATTTAACATATCTATCTTTAGTTAGATGAATAGCTAATGTTGGAATCCTTAATAATGGTCTATCAATTTTAACCAATTTAGCAATACATTTACCAGTTTCAGGATAATTAACAAAAACTCTACCGGCAATACTTAAATCTCTATCAAACCATGTATGCCAAATACCCCCTCCATATGGTTCAACGCCAATTTGATGATAACCTTCTTTTGTTTGTTTGGAAATTGGTTTTATTCTTAAAACAGGTGAATCAGTATGACCTCCAATCATAGCAAAACCATTTCCTGGTTGATATTCACCACCAACAGTAAATGCAATTAATGATGATGAATTTCTAGTAACAAAATATTTCGAATTTTTTTTAATAGAACCCGCCCAATTGGAACGTTCAGAAAGTTCTTGAAAACCGTTACTTTTTAAAAGTTTCTTTGCTGTATTAACAACATGATACGGAGTTGGAGATTGGTTGACAAAGTCAATGAACCCCTGTGCTTGTTGTAATGCAGAATTGGACATTGTAAATATTGATCTGGATGCTTTATATAGTATTTTTTTTTTAGATACTATATTCATGCCCTGGTAATGGGAAACAACAAAAATGTCTCAGGTTTGGGCAGACGATGTATATGTTGTATATTGATCATCATATATCAAGTGTCTCTCCAGTGTTGGCACTGTTCACAATTCACAATCTCACCGGATATCTCTTGTACTCAATTGTCAAATCAAGGAGCCGTTTCTCGATGCGGCAAGTGAACCGATGGAGGAGAACATATACATTCTTCAGCTTGTATATTATACTTATGTATCTTGCATCTTGTATCTTGTTTCTTGTCGAGATTGTGAATTAGGGGTTTTACAATAGATTGATAAATTAAAATCAGGGTAGTTCAAAATTTAATTAAATCACAGTAATAAAGCTGAACATTTTGAGCAATACTTTCTTCAAACTGATTAAATGATTCAGGATCTATTTCAAACGAATATAGATAAATTACTTAAAGTTAACCTTTCAACAACTGTTTCAAATATATATATGTATGTATATTTTTATTATAAACTTTTTTTCATGAATACACCAAGATATAATAGATATATAGTAGGACTGCCATCTCATGACATTTCATTGTGATTACAAAGAATTGAGTCTATCATCAATTTCTTGTGTTGTGAGCTTTCTAAATCTTGGCCCACTAATATTTGTCGTACCCTTAAATCCAAGCATATCGTCATTGGCATTACCAATAATACAGATCTCCACTGTACTTCCGTTCATTTCACCTTCAATAGATTCTTTCAATGTTAAAAGGGCAATATGTATAGCATCTTCAAGTTCGAGTTCTTCATTCCACCTCTTTTCAAGAAATGTTTTAGCAGCATTAGAACCTTTTCCTATTGCAGTAGCTTTCCATGGGAAATACGATCCAGATGGATCTACTTGATAAAGCATAAATCCATTACTTTCATCATGACCACCAACAAGTAAAGAAACACCATATGGTCTAACACCAGCATTTTGAGTAGCTTCTTGCATAATTTTAGCAACATCAGAAACTAAAATCTTAGTTGGAGGATATTCGTTATAAATTCTTTTATAATTAGTATGTGAAACTTTACGTGATTTATCTACTAACACTCTAAAATCCGGACCCATTCCTGAATAGGTCATTCCAATATCTGGTGTAATCTTTGAAATCTTATCTATAAAGTCCGAGTTGACTAGTATTGAAGGATTCTTCTTTTCTGTTGCAAGGACAATACCATTGGTTGCTTTGATACCAAGAGAAGTAACACCTTGATTAACAGCAGCCAATGCATGTTCGATTTGCTTTAATTTTCCCGAAGGAGAAAAGGTAGTAAGTGAAAATGAGTATCTATCTGCCATTGCTATTTCTAGTGGATTGTTTGTAGAATAGAATTGTACAGATACAGTAACAAAAACGTAGAGTAAATCTATAACGGAGGGCAAATATAACTATGTCTTGTTGAAACTCAGATTGATTTCTCGTTTCTCGTTTCTTCAGCAGAGAGCTGAGCTGGGGAAAAATAAATCGGGAGAACGTCCGTGCACCGTGAGGACTGCTTATTGCTTTTCATTTTTCACTTTCACACAACATATATTTTTCATCTTGATTCTATTTCAACAGATACATACATAGAATTTTTTTTCCTTTGGAATTTACAACAAATATATATATATGCATTAGACAACGTTGAGCTAATCTACAGGAGATAAATAATAAATATAAACCACGATAGATATGGCTACATCTCAATCTGGAAGCTCTAAAAAGCCAAAATCTGCTAAAAAAGGAAGCAAAAATAACGACACTTTTAAGGATAATAATAGAAAACCAAAAAATAATGGAATATCAAGGTCTCAATCAAATGGTTCAAATTCTTCAACAACTTTTATTACTTCTAAGAAAAGTAAGAAAGCTAAAAGTAAGCAAAAGAAAGCAAGTCGGAAAGGAAGTGTGGCAGACCAAAACGTTAAGAGTGATAATGGATACAATACATTGAAAAATGATGATGATCAGAGTGACATTGACTCAGATGATGAAGTAATAAATATTTCGTCAGCTTCTAGTATTGAAGGTGATGATAGCGAAGAAGATGATGATGACGAGGAAAGTGATTCACGATCAGCTACAAATGCTGACAGAAATATAATTCTGTTAGATTCTGATGTTGACGAAGATGATGATAAAGATGAACAACCACCATTAAAAAGGCAAAAAGTTGCGCCATCAAACATGAATGATGACTATATAGCCTTTGATGATTCGTCCGATGATGAAAATGATGAATCTAAATCTAATATTAAGGATGATTATAGTGCATATGATGACAATGAATATTTAAGTAATGATGAAGGAAGTTATCATTCAAAGAATGTTGATCATAGAGCGGGTGCTGTCAATGATGATTTCCCATGGATTAAAAATAGTGATCATTCTAAAGAAAGAGAAATGTCAGATTGGCTAACATCAGAAATTAAGGACTTTGTCAAATATATATCTCCATCTGCAGATGAAATTAAAAACAGAAACAAAGTTATTAAGAATTTAAGAGAGCACATAACGTCAATGTGGCCAGATGCAGAACTACATTGTTTTGGGTCATTTGCAACAGATCTTTATCTTCCTGGATCAGATATTGATTGTGTTGTGATATCAAAACGTGCAAAATATGATAATAAAAGTTCATTATACCAATTAACATCATATATTCGAAATCATAATTTAGGTGTTGAAGTGACACCTATAGCTAAAGCTAAAGTTCCAATTATTAAATTTGTTGATCCACAGACTAGAATTCACATAGATATTTCTTTTGAAAAGTCAAATGGTTTAACTGCGGCAAAGTTAATAATTGACTGGCTGGCAAAAACTCCGGGGTTAAGAGAATTAGTTCTGATTGTGAAACACTTTTTGGCAGTCCGTAAACTGAATGAAGTTCATGTCGGTGGCTTGGGAGGATTTTCAATTATTTGTCTGGTATACTCATTTCTTAAACTGCATCCAAGATTATCAACAAATAATATTGATCCATTAGATAATTTAGGGTGTTTATTAATTGAATTTTTTGAATTGTATGGTTATAATTTTGGTTATGATGATGTTGCAATATCCTTTACTACTGATAAAGAACCAATCTATGTTACCAAGAGATCTAATTCAGAATTACTTGGAAGGAATCCATTTTCATTAGCTATTCAAGATCCATTTGATGTAAATAATAATATTTCACGTAGCTCTTTCAACCTAAAAGATATAAAACGTGCATTTGGTGGTGCATTTGAGTTACTTGTTAATAAATGTTATGAATTGAATGCAGCAAGTTACAAACAAAGATTAGGAAAGTCTATTTTGGGAGGTATAATTAAATATAAAGGTAAACAGAGAGACTTTTTGGATGCTAGAAATGATGTTAAAAATGTTGCATTTCATGCAGCAAGTGGGAAATCCAATACTTCATTACCTCCACTTCCATCAGAAAAGGCAGGGATAAATGTTGATGAATATTACATGTCTGATTCATTTTATTCCGATGATGATTCTGATTCTGCAGCAAAAGGTAAATATAAAGGGAAAGATAAAAAGTATCAACAAATTTATGAATCATCTCAGAAACCTAACAAAAGAACTACGCAGCAGAACACAGGAGAATTATTAGCCATTAAAGATGAAGAGAGTGATGATAAGTATATTCCTTCTGTTGGAACTTCCAAGAAAGAACCTGATTTTACCGACTCAGATAGTGATTATGATCCCGCAGCAACTAGAGGAATAAAAAATAAAACAAACAGTTCTGCCTACAATATTGCCAAACAAAACAAACGGGATTATTGGTCACAGAAATCTGGCAACACTTTCTGATCATATACATATATAGAAATGAACCAACATGTACGTGTAGAGTAGTAACTAACTGAATAAAACTGTGTAGAATACATAATTAAGTAATACGAAAACTCTGTCGCGGTCAAAAATCACGCCCTATATATGCTTAATGCTGTGATTTAATATTTAATGGCAGCTCCATTCAGTTTAGCAATTGTTGTTGTTAATCGTTACGTTATTATTATCTACATGTTGTATACAAAATCTGTTTAATTGAATATCTGTTTTCATTACCCCTCTATTGACATATACACCCACTAATTATATAATTGAAACATGGTAAATACACCACATACAATAGTCAAAGATATAATTACAGGATTGTGCACAAATGACTTTGATGGTATAAATGCCAACAAATTTTGGGAATTTGTAGATTCCATATCTAAAGATCTTGATGACTTCACCAAATCTGTTGTTTGGAGTTGGTTACTTGAAAAAAATGAATTTGAAATTTGGAGGAAAGTTAAAACAGGGAATTCAAATACGGGATCTTCATTAGAACTTGAAGATAAAACATTACTACCAGAATATCAAACATTTTTTGAAGACAATAACATTGAAGATTATATTATTAAGGTCAGTGAAGATTACCAATCGGTTTATCTTACTGGTGTTAAGCCAAAAGACAACATTCTTGGTAGAATGCCATATGAATTATTGAGAATTATTGCCAAACATAAAGAAAAAGGTATAAATTCGTTAGATCTTATCAAAGAATCTGGACAAGATAAACGTTCTTTAACTACAAGATTGCAAGTATTAGAGAATAATTTATTAATAACTAAATTTTCAGTATCTATAAATAAGTGTCTTACAAATCATATGATTCACTTCAAATTTGCTGTAAAGGATCAACAAAGTGAAGAAAGTGCCACCCCTGAATATTACGATAGACTTGAGATTATGACACATATAATTGAAGCACTTAAAAAGGAAGAAACAAAACTTAGATTGACCAAAGATTTATATGAGGAAATTAAAGGTTCTCAACCGATACTTAAATTGAAGTGGTTCAATAAAATTTTGAACTTTTTAGTTGACAATAAATTCATTGAAATGGTCCAAGTTGAATATACTCAAAGATTCTTCTCTGCTATTAGATATTTAAAAGATTTGCCTAGTGCAAAGGACAAAAATAACTTTTTAGAAATTATGAGAGAGCAGTCAAATAATAATTCACAGAATAACAACAATAACTTACTTGGTCTTGAAGAAGATGATGAAATAATAGATCAACCTAATATGAACAGATTTTTTCCACTTGCACATCAAGTGTATAATATTATTAAAAGAAATCCAGGTGTTATCAGCTCCACTATTGATACAGAACTTACTGGTACGTTTAACTTAAGACAAATATCCAATGTTATTGAATCGCTTACAAGCAGTGTTCCTCAACCGGATCAACCTAATGCTGTTATAGGTCAATTGGTCCACACAGGTAAGATTAAATTTTACAGATTTACCATTCAAAATATTTTAAATAGAAGAGATCCAAATTTTAAATTTGTTCCACCCGTTGAAAATAAAGCATTACCTATGACCAGTAAATCATTATTTGAAAATTCTATTTTATATGGCAATTCATTTGCTGTCGAGAAACGATTAAAATTCTTTAAAGTTGTAGATGAAAATCAAAATGAAATATATCATGAAATTCCAAAAGGTTATAAAGGAAAATTAGGTAATAAAATGTTAGAAGGTAGGACATCTCGGGAAACTTTAACAGGTACTTATACATCAGAAAACAAATGGATTAGTTACGATACTTATACTAACAAAGCAGTCAAAAAATTAGATGAATATAAGGCTATCCATAAAGCTGAAATAAAAAGTATTGAGAATTTTAATGCCGCAATTAATAATAGAATGAATGCATTAGAAGAAGCAAAATCGAAGGAAGTTACCCCGGGATTGGCTAACTTTGATGTTAATGGTTCTAACATTGTTGATATTTCTGCAACAGTAGTAGATCCATCGGTTACGGAAAAAGAAGAAGAATCTACTAAATCACTTAGTACAATGGATTATGGGCCAGAATATAGAAGAAAGAAGTTATTGGAATTAACTGATAAAAACGGGTGTATTTGTATTAATACTGATCTCTGTTCTAAGATGTCCCAATGGATGAAGGTTGGTTATACTGTTGATAGGCGTACATTGATCAGGGACACAATTTATTTGCAAGATCAAAATTTATTAGTATCTGAAAAACATGAAAATGGTAAGTTTATTGTTAAATCAATAAAATCACCTCCTACAAAAAGACAGATAGAAATTGCTATGCAAGATTCACCAAAAACCGCATCAAGAAAATTTACTTCCCAAATACAAATTCAAAATTTGTCCATTCGTAATGAGAGTATATTATCTCGTGGTTGGAAATTTGCTGATAAAGAAGCTCGTTTACAAAATGCTGTTGAAAATGCTAAGAATAGACCAATGAGAGCTAAACGTAAAAGAGTCAAAGTTTTAAATACACCCAAAAATGAAAAGACTGCGGATAAAACTGGTGAAGTTGATTTGGATATTTCTGAAGGTACTGATATTGTCAAGAATAATGCTGATGAAGATCTTCTTGAACCTTTAATGGATGATAGAAAACGTAAAAAGTTCAAGATTAATAACAGACCCCAAGTTAAGGTTGCAAAAGTATTCAAGAAAATTCGTACTTCTGTCAAGGTTACTAATGAACATATATTAAGATTGATAAAGGCAATAGTTGTTACACAATCTCTTTCTGTTGGTGGTAATATTGATTGGTCTACTGTTTCAAAAGTTTTAGATGATAGCTATACTGTTGACTCTTTAAAAAGACAATGGCCTAAACATAGGAAGATGTTAGGTCAAAGAAACCTATTACAAGCAAAGAAAAACTGGGAATCTACGTTATTAGATGCGGTCTCTAACGGTATTGTTACGTCTTCTGAGTTGGATGACTATGATATTTTTAAAATGTTAGACATTTGGAAAAGTCAAGGAGCGGATATCTTTATCAATAAGATGGAAACGGAAATTTTGGCTGATTATGATTCAAACTTCAAAAATCAAATATTTAAGCCGTTAAAGGAGGAATCAGGCCCTGAAATATTTAGAGAAAGTTCTTCAATGATTGAAAAGGAACAATCTTGGACAGGTAGAAATTTTATGTACTCGGTAAGCCAGAATGAGCATATTCAATTACTGAATGAATGTTTGAATCCTACTGAATTACAGTTGGCAAAGACTAAGTTGAAGGCATTATTTGCAACAAATTCTATAAAATTCAATTCCAAGAGAGTCAAAGACTTATTTTCCAATATTCCAAAAGAAGCATATTCAAAGGCATTGACAGAATTAGAAAATGAAAAGGCAATTGCATTTCTTGGTGAAGATTCTAAAATTAAATTCACGCTTACTGATCGTTTAATGTTAGCGCTGGAATGTAAGTTAGATAACAAGTTTATTGATAGTGCTAAAAGAATCTGTGAAGTTTTTGATGAACTTGATACATCACACGTTGCTGTCTTACTTTCAACTAGAAGTGCAAATGGTTGCTTTGCTCCATTGTTTTCACTGATAAGTGATAATGATATTGTTGTTACAAGAGTTGACCAAAAAATGACATCATTGAATAGTTACTATACCAAAGCATTAGATCGTAGTAAGCTTGAAGCTGATTTTTTGATATCTCATTATAAGAAAGGGGCTATATCGATTCCTAAAAAAGTTCCGATTCCACTTGGTGGACCATGTTCTTATTTGTGGGTTGATTTAGAAGGTGATTTTAATGAAGCATTATGGCACAAATGTGTCTATGTTTTAATTTGGAGTATTGTTTTTCATCCAGGTACACCGCTTGAACCTTTGGTGTCTAGATTGGATCCTTTACTAGAACCGTTTGAAGTAAAGAGGATTCTTGATTGGGCAGTAATGAGTGGTAACATTGTTGCTGGGCATTATGGTGGATACTGGCCAACAAAGTACTGGTATTATGTTAAATAATTGTATTTATATTTTTGTATTTTTAATTTAAACATTTTTGTATACATATACATATAAATATACTATATAAGTGTTTTAGGCAACGAAAAAAAGGAGGTATATAGATGAATTAAAGTTTATCTGTATCGTCGGGACGTCTTGATTTTATTAAATTTTCTAATTTACGATCTCTCTTAAAACATTCCACTCTAGTTTGCATGATAGTATCTACAACTGTATCACTTATCTGTAAATGAGAACCACACTCTGGGCATTCGTGTGAGCTTCTCAAATATGTTTGTAAACTCGCTGAATCATATGTATGTTTACATATAATACTTTTAACTGGTTTTGTAAATAATTGTCTGGATATTGGACATGTCAAATCAACTTTACCACCATCGACTTCAACATCATCATCACCATCATTATTTCCTGTAGGATTTTCCGATTCTAAATTAAATGGCATTGGCCTTTCTGGATACACAGAGACAAAAATTATTTGGTTGATATTTCGTATAGCATCAGCAGCAGCAGTTTGCGCATGATTTTGTTTTTTCAAATGTGATAATTTTTGGTCATATACTTCAGTCAAAGAAGGAACAGGTAATGGCAATCCATTTGCAATTGCATTTTGTTCTCTGGATACATGATCAAATAAACTTTCAATGCTAATTCTTTGTTGTGGAACTTCTAAAGCAACATGAACCATTAATGAGTACGCGTCATTTGCATTGGAATATTCATTGAACGCGTCATCAATACCACTAGCCCAATCTTGGTCTTTAGAGAATGTTTCATAGATTTCATCCTTAGCTTTAGCATATTCTTCATCAGACATCTCAGCAGAATAGTACATCTGAGCAGCTATCTCGATTTTTGTGTCTATAGCATCAGTTATGAATTGTCTAATATCGGAAAGATAAGGATGTATGTATTTATCCATATATGAAGCCTTTGCTGGTGGACGACTATTTTTAAGTTGGACTCTATTTTCTGCAGCAAGGGGAAAGTTTTTTGGCAGAGTGAAACTCTCCTGATTTTCTTCTGTCATTCTGTATGGTCTGGTGTGTGTTGTCTGTTTTGTGATTGTTGAAGAAGTAACAAAATCACTTGCAAAAAGATAATGATATTCTCTGTCAATGAAAAGCAATGTATTATTATGTGGAGCGTTCGCATGGAAAATGAGAAGCAAAAAGCTGAATTTTTGATTTGTGGGATTTTGAGATTTTGAGATGTTAAAGAATAAAGAAGCAGCTGAGCTTTTGAACATTTCATTCTTGTTTTATATCTAACCCCAGTTCTTAATCAAGTTGTGTACATTGAAAAAACCCCAAGCAGAGATGAAAGGAGCACAGGAGCAAACTAAGAAGAAAGTAGGAGGGGCCTCTGCCCCTGCATCGGGTCCAACTGCGGCTACAACGCCCAATACAACTACAACATCCACAAAAAGCTCATCTAAACAAACAAAAATGCCTACACCGCAAGAGATGCAAGAACTGTATGACAAGATAACTCCATTACAAAAGATTGTAACTCTGCAACATATCTACAGTCTGTATATGGCCGCTGCTCAACAATCGGAGAAAAAGGAGGTAAGCTTTAATATTATTCAACTTCAAAGAATGATTAATTCTAATCCTTTGGTAAATCCTGAATTTGATTTCCTTGATATAAGTGGATTTCTTAACAATAGCAAGGAAAAAATGGGAAAAGGTTCCAATAATGGCAATGGTAGCGGTTTAAATAAAGGGCCTGTTAGTCCTGTTCAATTAATTCAGATTTTAACAGAATCATTAACACTAAGAGATGAACGTGGACGAAATGAACAAGTTATACAACAAGTTCCAAATACTATGCTTTTCAGATTAAGTAAATTTATTGACTTAAATTTTGTTAAAGATAGATTAATCAAACTTTTGAATGCATATAAAAATACTACCCTTAAAGAAATTGAAGAGCTGGAAAATAAATGGAAAACTAAAAAGAGTGAAATTCAAAAAATTGAAGAGGGTAAAATGGATGATGGTATATTATATGAAGAATTCTTAAAAGATTTGAAAAGGAAAAGAGGAACTGTTGATAAAAAGGCTACTGTTATTGAATTAAAAAAGGATACTGGTACTAAATCAATATCTCCTCTTCCTGAAAAGACTGTAAATACAAATTCAAATACAAATACTTCAGATATAACTCAAGGAAAGAAATTACAGATATCTAGGCATGTTAGTAAACAGATTGTGGAGAAAAGTCTGGAAATTGTAGAAAAGAATTTGATTCCATCTGAAAATAATAATAATAATAATAATAATAATAATAATAATAATAATAATAATAATAATAATAATAATAATAATAATAATAATAATAATAATAATAATAATAATAATAATAATAATAATAGTAATATTAATGTGGCATCTAGTAAAACTCCTGTTGTTGTTAACGGTAACTCTACAGAAAAGTTTATTGTCAAAGAAGGTATCAAAGAATCTCCAAAGAATTCTGGAAAAATCACAAAGCCATCAGCAGAAATTGAAGAAAAAGTGAAGGCTAAATTGGTGAAAGATGAGGCAAAAGAAGTATCGATTGTTGAGAAGCCAACTTCAACTGTCGTTATTACAAACAAGGAGAAAAATCAGGAAAAGAGAGACAAGACAGAGAAGATAGAAACTCCAGAAAGGGATGAGACCCCAGAAAAGGATGAAAACCAAGAAAAGGAAGATGTTTTTGTTGATGCTTCTGAATCTGTTAGTCCCAAGGAAAAGCATGTTGAAGTTAAAAAGCCTGAATTAGAAATCATTTCTCACGATACTCGTTCTTCGAAACATAAACTTGAAGATAAAGATGTTAAAGAAACTTTGCCAAACAAGAAACCAAAAACAGAAGAAAAAGAAGAGCCAAGTCCAGAAGTGGAAGATGAAGATGATGAAATAATTCAAATATCAAAACCTATTGCTGAGATTAGTAAAAAAGGTAAATCTAAAGAAAATGAATTATCTGAATCTGTTACTACAGATGATGAAGAAATGTCCACTATTCAAACACGTGCAAGGACAAGAAGGATGACGAATAATGAAGAAAAAATTGCACAAACTGCTAAAGCTGAGAATAAAAAATTCCAGCAATTATCTGTTCAGTTAATAACGCATATTTCATCTCATAGAATTGCTTCGATGTTTCTTAATCCAGTGAATTCCAATGATGAGCCGCAGTATTACGAAATAATTAAAAGACCTGTTGATCTGAAAACCATTATAAAAAGGATTAAAAATGGTGATATCAACACATTAGAAAAGCTTGAACTTGAAATGCAAATAATGTTTACAAACGCCATAATGTATAACGATATGGGACAAGAAGATGTTTACAAAGGGATTTTAGATATGATGAAGGAATGGGAAGGATTGGTATCCATGTTAAAAGAGAATATGTAAAAATGGAAATACCGACTTAACGAAGACAATGACTGTATTAGTAACTTTTATGTATAAAATCAAAATCGCAATGATATATACTATTGAAATTGTAGATTATAATAAACTACTAGACTTTTTTCATCATTATTTTTATTATTCTTTTTTTATTTTAATGTAATGATAATTTGTAATTATTATTATAAAAGGCCGTATAAATCAAAGGTTATACTATATAAACAAGATAGATATGTAAGCTTTGTGAAGTTGGAATAAGATATATTTTGTTTTATTTTTAACTTTAGTAAAAATAACTTATTGTCTCATTTGAGTCATTAACTTTTGGTTTTGTTCTTGGAATCTGGTACCGACTCTTTCACTGTGTTTCAAGAATTTTTCAGCACACTTGGTTAAACAAGAGTTTTCTCTGTCAGTAAGGTTTTCAGAAGTGAAATCGTTGACACAGTCGTTGAAACATCTGTCGACTAAAGAGGTGTAGAGTCTCATAAAGTCGGCCATTTGCTTTTGTTCGACAATCTTTTGAAATTGTTGTTGTTCGTTGTAGTTAAGTTGATCCATATTGTTGTATGTGTATTTGTATGTGGGTGTGTGTCTAGGTTGACTGAATATATGTGTATCTTTCTTCTGCAGTTCTGACCAGGTCCTTGTTAATTAATTGCCTTCTTCAAATTAACGAAAAATGCTCTTCCAAAGTTGAAATTTTGGAGTTTTGAAATTTTTTGGACAATCAGTGTTCCGGTGGTGCACGGATGCGGTTTATGAGGGTGAAAATTTGGTTTTTTCTTTGATTGCTGTGCAATTTTTTTATGACATTTTGGGAAGTTAAAACTTAAAATTCATATTATATAAATTTACAGAAGAACTCAACAATAAACAGCAACACACTTCATTTTTTAATCATAGTCAACAATGTCCGCAGCAGCAAAAAGTTACACTCAAAGAGCAGCTACCCATCCTTCTCCGGTTGCCGCAAAACTCTTCCGTATAATGGTAGAGAAAAAGTCTAATCTATGTGCATCTCTTGATCTCACTACCACAGAAGAACTTTTGGCCATTTGTGACCAAATCGGTCCTTATATCTGTTTAGTGAAAACACATATCGATATAGTTTCAGATTTTACTTACGAACATACCGTCTTACCATTAAAAGCACTTGCTAAAAAGCACAACTTTTTGATTTTTGAAGATAGAAAATTTGCTGATATTGGTAATACGGTAAAAAATCAATATAAATCCGGTGTTTTCCGTATTGCATCATGGGCAGATATTACTAATGCACATGGTGTTACTGGTGCTGGTATTGTTTCTGGTTTAAAGCAAGCTGCTGAAGAAACTACAAGTGAGCCAAGAGGTTTGTTAATGCTTGCTGAATTATCTTCAAAAGGTTCTCTTGCATATGGTGAATACACTGAAAAAACTGTTGAAATAGCAAAAACTGATAAAGATTTTGTTATTGGTTTTATTGCTCAAAAAGATATGGGTGGTCGTGATGAAGGTTTTGATTGGATCATTATGACTCCTGGTGTTGGTTTAGATGACAAGGGTGATGCATTAGGTCAACAATATAGAACTGTTGATGAAGTCGTGAGTACCGGTTCAGACATCATCATTGTTGGTAGAGGCTTATATGGACATGGTAGGGGTCCAGTAGAGCAATCTAAGAGATATCAAGAAGCAGGTTGGAATGCTTACTTAAAGAAGATTGCTGATAATTAAATTTTACACATAATTACCTTGTTTAATATTATGTTTGACCTTTAAGTAATAATAAACTTTTCATTTATTAACTATTATTATTGTTAGAATATTATAAATTTTACTATACATTTCATACATATATATACATGTACATACATAATCATTTTAATCATTAAAGTCATTCATCAAAAAAGTCATTTCTTCATGCCTCAAGTTTTTCTTTCAAGCTTTCTTGTAAGTCATAGGACAGTTTTTGTCTTGTAATTTCAAATACTAATAATCCAATAGATGTTGCAGGAATATTGGTCAATGTAAATCTGGTAAACCCCTTGTACATAAATTGAGGCCATGTCATTCCAGACTTCATTTTTCTAGCCATTAGAATATCAAATGTTTGCTTATAAGAATTATAATATAATCTAAACCATTTTGAACTTTCAATCTTATTTGCCTCATTGAATATATCTAGTGCTTCTAATCTTGCTAAATGAATCTTTTGAACCTTGTTGAATGGATATTGGACTGCAATCAAAGCGCTTGCTGCAGATGCACCAGCAAATAATACAAATGTAAGTTGTAATGCACGTGCTGATTTTCTATTATTAACGTCATTAGGATCTATTTCTAAACCTCTAATTCTGTCAAACCAATCAATTACACTCTTAGTACGACTGTATCCTTGACTTTTAATAACTTCAAAAACAGAAAAATAAAACCCAAAACCAAAAGATTCTTTAACCAAATTAAGCCAAAATCCAGCAAAAATTCCAATAATACCAATATCTTTGAGTTTTTTCCAAGCATATTTATACAACCCATGATCTTTAACCTCACTATCAACTAATTCTGCATAATTGGAACGAGAATATAATGCATCAATTGGACTGGCTGCAATACTACTAATTGCACCGGCAATAAATCCTGCTCTAAATGAATCATAAAATGAAAATACCCATGAATACCAGTGTTTGGTTCCTTCTCCCGTTGGGACGCCTGCAATTGTCCATTTCCATCCTCTATTTGCTGTGAAATATTGTAAAAAAGTTAAATATGTTGAATACAGAACAACACCAATGGCACAATTTGCAAAAATGGGTGGTAAGACTTGATTTGGTATAAATTGCCAACCTAACCTTTTTACTGATTCGTATAATAATGCCGGACTAGAATGTGTAAAAATATGATATGGTTTACCAGCAAGTTCATTTGCCAATAACATCCTTGAAACTGTAAGATAGTCAAATCGAGCCGGTCGAAATAATTTTGCAGGTGTACGAATATAAATCGAAGTGAGTTGTAGTAAAATGGCTCGAATACTTGCTGAAGATGCAGAAACTACTTGTGTCGATCGTTGACTTAGGCCAGAAGACGGCTGTTGATGGTCTGAACCATCATTTACTAGTGTTGAAGTCATAAAAGCTGGAAATCGCAAATATTATGTAACTTATTCGGCATTGACTTTTCTAAACTAGCTATTTTTCTTTGCTTGTATTTTCCTAATTGACAAATTTAGTTGTAATGTATGAAGTTATTGCTGAGGAAAAAGAAGATATTGTTGAGTGGAAAGCTGATGTGTTCAACCCTTTCCCTTATTAAGTTAATGCATGTGCATTGCACATTTAGACGCTTGGCTTGACGTTGTTTGGGGGGTTTGGGGGGTTTCATTCAGCGAAGTCGGGAAAGCAGATCGATGATCGATGGTTCTCAAAAAGGAAATTTCTTCTCACCTAAAAATTGAAAATTGAAAACTCAAGTGTAATTCATGCCGGGCTTTCTAGGTTTTGATATGACATCGATTTTTTCTACGCTCTACAAATTACATTAACGTTCCAGAATAAACTTTATAGGAAAGAAGATTCTATCATACTTTAAATATCCTGACAATCACATGGGGTCATGTAGATAAAATTTGTGCCTATCATTGTAAAACAATATTCATTTTACTGAAATCAATAATGATGCTTCAAGATAAATAAAACATTAACTAAAAAATATGATGTAGACTAAATATACAATCCATTAAATAATTATCCACTTTTGATAACCTCTTCAACTAATTTCTTCAATGCTCCATCCATTTTATATCCTTTCAACTTTATTAGATCTAATTTATCCTTTTTAATCATCAAAACATTACGTAACAATTCGATAATTTCATCTTCGTGTCCACTATTAGGATATGCTGTTCTATTCTTTTGTAATAATTGACTCGATATAGCAAATAATTTATCAACAACACCCTCAACATTAGGGAATTCAAAAGTCAAAATCATCTTACATGATAATCCTAATACATCACGTTGAGTCTTAATCATGCCCTTCACATCTGTACCATTAACTTCCGGTTTCATTAGTTCAACTAACAATCTTAAACATGCAGCATCGAGAATTTTGTCTAATGATAAATCTTCAAATGGTAATTTGTTGCTGTTTATCAATAAACTAGTCATTGTACTCAGTGCTTGTGCTCTTAATTGTCTGCAAGGATTATAACATTGATGTGAAATAGCTTCAATTAATGGGTACCAAGGATTTACGATAGCAACGCCGCTACTTTCTTTTTCTTTCATTGATGCAATAAAAGTATCGTTCTTAACTATTTCACTTAGTTGACTTGTTAATGTAATGGATTGCAATGCAGTATTGACTAATTCTTGATATGGATTCTTGTTATTTTCAACCTTCAAACCACTATCAATTAATTTGTCATATTCGTGTTCCCATTGAGCACCATATGCACCAACAGCAGAAATTTCATCTAATAATCCTAAAATATCCATGTAATTATTATATTCTATTAATGTTGGATGTTCGTTGATAATGTTATAGATAAATTGATAAATAGTTTCTGTATTTTTTGGTGAAGATGCAAAAACTCTAAGAATTGTCCAGTAAACATTTTTTAGGACAACAGCCTTACAACACCATGAATTTTCGGTTATTGCCAACTGTTCTAATGGAAGTATAATAGTAGCACCATGTTTTACAAATGATTCCTTTGAAGTGGTTGATAATTCATGAAGTTTGGTCAATATGGAAACTAAAACATTGTGATTAATATCACTGCCAACATGAACTAGTAATAATTTATATGATAAAATTCTACAAACAGTTGACATCTTAAGATTTTTATTATCTTCTGCTAAAATAGCATCAAATTTAGAAAATACTTGGCTTATCAGTTTTTGACTCTTGGTAATTAATAAGAAACAAACAATCAATTCTAAAATGAATAATGTTTCTTGTACATAAAATCTCTCTGTTGTTTCATTCTTGTGTGGTAATAAAGCTAAAAGGACTTGAACCAATTTGTTAATACTTTCATGATCTTTAGTCTTACTAACATATAAAAACAAGTTATTTATACCTGTACTATCAATGAATTCTATTGCAGCCAGGGAAACTTCAATCTCTTCATGTGTCGGTTCAGGAGTATCATCTGATAAACCCTTCAAGTATGAAGAAAAAGTTGAGAATAAACCGTTATCTTTCATAACTTCAGATTTTTTAATATTATATTCACCAGGTGGTTTACTCAATCTATCAAATCCTAATTTATCTTGAAAATCTTCAAAAGTGTTTGGATTAATCAAACCAATTTCATATAATTTTAATAATGCTTTAACAGCATAAAACCATCCCTTTGTGACCTTATATTTAGATCTCTTCAAAATTCTGAATAATATTATCATACTCAATTGTGCTCTATAATCTCTACCGAATAAGACAGCTGTATCACTGACATAAATAGATTGTTGTTCACCATCTTTGCCTTTGGTAGTCATTTCAATAATTGGTAAAATATCTCCCCTATTTTCAACGATATATTCAGATTTCTTAACACCGGTAAGTGTAGATAGATGAGAAGTTATTTCAATTATTTGATCTACAAATTCATCCATTCCAAAATAGATTGCAATTGCAGCACATTTTTCAACTGTTGACATCATTTTTGTAACTATACTATCATGGGTAGCATCATCAAACATAATAATAAAAGAGGTAATTAAATCTTCGCAGTGTTTTTCAAATAATAATTTGTCAAATAATAACAAATTAGTAATATCATCATTTGCTTCACTCCAAGTATTATATACTGTAGCAGAATCAGTAGTCCTTTTTGAATCTTGTTCTGCAACTAATGAATGCCAAACAGTTTCAAACCATTTAGCTGTACCTTTGTGTTCTTCAGGCATAATAATTTCTTTTTCTTTAATACTATTGTACATTTTTTCAGTATACCAATGTGGGAAATCTCTACCTTTATAGCAACCACGTAAGTTTCTTTGATAATCTTCTAAAGTCATTGGTTTCTTAACATTTGGATTATGCAAATCGGTGTTCAACATAATAATGGAAAATGAAAGAACATACATTGCATCAGAATCCGGTAAAACTTTTTCTTCTTCATCATCAACATCTTCTTCTTCTTTTTCTTTTTCTTCAACTTCTGTTGTTTCTGAAGTTTCAAGTTCCTTTTCATCTGTATTAATATCTTTCTTGTCTACTCTATCTGGATCTTGACATTCAATATATCTTTCATTAAAAGTGGAAACTATACGGTCAATTTGTTGAGCTTCACCAGGTAATCTGAAATAATTCAATAATAATCTTAATGATTCGTCAGGTCTTAAATTCTTGAAATCCAATAAACCAACAAATTCTCGTAATAAACCAATCTTAGCTGGTTTTGCCAAAAGTTCACCTAATTTCTTTTTATCTATACTACCTGAGTTAGTTAACAAGAAATTGGCAACTTCTTTATTATCAGTAGAATCTTTAATAAATCCCTTATCTTTCAATACATCTAAACCTTTTTCTGGTTTTTCATTCCATGTTTTTACACAATCAATAAAATCTGATTTTTTGGTGTATTGGTGAATTAATGGTGAATCGATTTTTTTTGAAAGATCCACATTTTCTTTGATACCAATCTTAATTCTATCATAAATACCATTGACAAAAGATAATAATCCATCTAAACAAATTGGAGGAACATTTCCTGTAGTTAATAAAGAACAATCAGAATATGAAAGTCTACATAATAATTTAATTAAAGAACTTGTCAAATCTGTCCTATCAAAATCACAGTCATAAGATTTGAACATATTAATAAATAAATAAGGAGATCTGCACCATAAAACACTTAATGATTCTATCAAAAATTCTTTTGATTGAGGAGATTTTCCTGTTTCAAATTCTTTCTTCAATTCTGTAATTTCAGCTTCAGTTAAAGAGTTTGTTTCAAATTTACCTTTTCTTGACATATCAAAAACAGATTCACGATACTTAGTCATATCTGCATTTAACATGGTTTCATTTGCAACAATTGATTGAAATATTGTATTAAAAATCAATTCTAATTGAATCTTGAGGAAATTAGGGAAATTGGTTACAAAATAGAGTACTAATTTTAAAGATAAATTAACAAGTAACATTGATTCACTATGTTGAATAATTTGAACAATATGATGACAACAATTATCAGAAATTAAAGAAAATAATTGACTATGCTTTGTAATGTGAGAACCTGTAACTTCAACAATTGTTATTAAAATTTCTAAAGCTAAAGCTCTAGTACCTTCTGTGAATCTGTACCTATTATCTGGTAATAAGATATCTACAGTATGGTTTAAAAATTCTCTCATACATGCTATACCATAAGGAGACAAATCTGCATCTTTATTTGGGAAATCTAATGAATCTGGAGTATCAGGTTCATCATCAATTTGAGTAAAATGAGTTTCATAAGCTGTGCCGTTAACAGTATCAGGATTACTTGTAATTTGTTCTTCAGAAGTAGTTGTAGAAATTTCATCTTTAATTTTATCATCATTTTCAATATCAACTTTTTCTAAAACAGTTTGATTAATAGTAGCACTAGTAGTTGAACCACCCATTGTATCCATTGGTAAAGAATCATTTGTAAATTCTAACTGAGCAGATTTTGTATTATGATCTATTTCTGGTTTTGATTCTAAATCTTTTAATTTAGAAAACAAGATTTGAGTAATTCTTAATAAAGAAGTTTCAGCAGAACTTCTTAACATGTCTCTCCTTCTAGTATTAATAGCTAAAGAAAAACAAGTAGATATAATTTCATACATTGAATCATCTGTTAATAAATCACCTAATGGTGAAGTTACTAAAGTTTCAAATAATTGAATAATTTTAACAAGTAGTAAATCATCTTGAGTTTGATCAGCACCTTCAAATCGACAATGAGCTAAAGTTGAAACTATTTGAGATAAAGCTTGAACAATATTTGATTGATTAGAATTGATTATATTATAATTAAGAAATTTAGATAAGGAAGAAATTGCCAAATTAGTTATATGACATGAAATTGAAGGGGATTTAATAACAACCAAAAATGGTTGCAACAAAGTGATTATATCGATTAATGATATATCATGAGTTTCAGATAAAATTGAACGTAATTCAACAAAACCTGATAGGAAATGATCATCATCTTTAAATTTTCTTGGATATTTGTTAATATTTGTTGGATTCTTGATGGTGTTAAAAGTATTTGAAAGGTTATTATCATCTGGATGAGTATTATCATTTAAAAATTGGTTTAAAAGAATTGCGGCAAATGGAGAAGATGATGATTTGTTGTTTTTACGCATAGCGGATAAAATGAAAGTACATTCTTGAATAACAAATGCCAATGGGTCCATGATCGAAGTCACAGATTTGTTTTCTTGAATAGACATTAAACGGGATGAGGCATGTAGCATTGTATCGCCTTTCCCGGTGCTGGTCGTAATAAGTATTGATGTGTATATTAGAAGGACGTGTAAAGAACGTGTATATTGGCAGGATCAAGTAAAGGATACATCACCAACTTCATGGTTCTTCCAAGAACCAAGAATTGAAAGCAGATTTAGTAGCTAAGCGCGAGAGTTGATTGATTACTGATTACGTAACCACTAGGCATGAAAGTCGTGTTTTGTGTTTTGTACATGCAACTGTGTTACATAAATATTGTCAAACTGACTGTATATAAACTATATATAAGAAATAAACTATAAACAAAACAAGAGTATATATAGAGAGAGAAAAAGAGTATCATGCTTATATATTCATTAGAAAGACCGAGTACGTTCGGCATTCCATGTACGAAAAGCAAGTCTCCATTCTTTGTACATGAGGTTAGGGTGGAGCATGTCAAAATCATATTTTTCAAGTCTTTCCAAATAAAGAATGGTTGGAAGTCCAGAAATATAAGGTAAAAATAAACAATCTGGGAATCCTTTCTTTTCATTTTTAATTAATTTTCGTATATCATCATTATTAGAAGAAAATTGATGTATTTGATCTTTAACTGTTTTTAATTTTGTTCTTGCAGATATTAAATGATCATTTGCTAATGTTGCAACATCAAAAATAACATTTTTCATTAATTCTTTAATATTATTTGTATTATCTTCAATTTCATTACCTTGTAAGTATCGAAGACAAACTTCCTCTGGTAATCTATATTTTGTTAAAGTATCAGAAGGTAACATTAAAGTTTGCTTTTTTTCAGCAAAATATTTTAATCCAATTAAAAAGGAACTAATTGCTGTAGCTTGACCTAAATGAGCACTAATATCTGTTAAGTTATTTCTTAAATCATTTGAGTTTGGTAATTCTAATAATTTAATACCAGCATCTGAAAATCCAGATAATTGAGGAGATAATAAAATTGATTGCATTAAATAATTCATTTGTGAATGAGTACCTTCACCAAAAGAACAAATTTCATCTAAATTTCTAAATCCTGAAGAACTATTATTATTATAAAAATGTTTATGACTATGAATCATTTGTTTTAACATTGAAATATCAAAATTAAGATTTTTTAATGTTATATCAGCTAGTAAAATTGTACAAGGTTCATTTAAATTTCTAATAATATTTGAAGAATTTGACATTGTAAGAGTTTCACATTTTTCTAATTGTTGTAACCAAAAAGAAAATTTAAGATTATTAAATTCTTTTGATTTATTTGAAGCTCCTGGTTGGAAACCAAAAGAAATTTTAGATAATTCAATATTTAAAGATTTAAATGCAATAAAAGCATCACGTAAATATTCAGGATATAATTTAGAAATCATAAGAGTTGATGGATCTGTTTTAGAAATTTGTTCAACACAATCAAATCTAGCTTTATTAACCTTTTCTGTATATGGATCAATTGAAGAAGATGTTGAATAGTAATGAAACTTTAATAATGATTTTAAATGATTATTCCTTGATACAATATTTTGATGTATAAAATCATGACGATATTTGTTCGAAAATGTAGATGTACGTAAATTCCTTAAAATCATAGTAGGTTTATTTGAATGAATAATTTCAAGAACATTAAGAAGAAGATATATGTACTATAAAAGACATATTTATGTGCATGAAAGTATTAGCCAACCAGATTGAAGATAAAGTAATTTTCAGCAGTATTGATAATAAATGGGGAAATTGGAAATTGGCATGAGCGTAAAGCGTAAATAAAAAAAAAAAAATTATTAGATAATTTATGGTCACGTGTCTCATTACGTAATCAATTTTTTGGAAAGTTTATTAATTTTTATTTTACGTTAAAAAAGTTTTGTGAGGAAAGAATAATGCCAAAAAATAAAAAACGGTGAGTATATTTTTAGTATATATAATTGGCGCATATCACGTGAAGAGCATTTGGTGTGTCTAAGCGCGCCCAAAATCGGGCTGTGCAAGCACCGTGGCGCAGTGGAAGCGCGCAGGGCTCATAACCCTGATGTCGTTGGATCGAAACCAACCGGTGCTACTTTTTTTGGTTTTCATCGCGCTGCCTGAGCTACGGGCTACGGCTGTCAGATGTCAGATGAATGTCTGTCTGATCAGCTGTCATGTCAGCTGTCACTGTGTGCCAATTGCCAATGCTGTGGCGGATGCTCGGAACGTTGAGAGGTGAGAGCACTGCGCACTTGGCACTGCGCCTTCCATTTCCCTTCTTTCTCCCGCTGGTCATCAGTGTGTATGATATATATATATACTAATGATCGATAATACTATGATACTGCTATATACCTGTATCTGTTGTGTGCCTAAACTGTAAACTCAACACACACACATAAACACATACGCAAGACACAATAACGTTGCAGGACTCAATTGCTCGTCAGCCACCTTCTCTGCAACCACTTTCTATTCCGACACTTCCTTCTGATATATATATATTACATCATATTCACAAAGCGTTTATTATCTTCCCCAGTTTTCTCTACAAGGACACAAATAGACTCAATTAGACTAAAATTTCACATTTATTTATTTATTTGTTTGTTTATTTATATTTATGTATGCATGTATACATAAAAATATAATATATTACCACAGTATCAACCTTTTCTCCTGTTAATTACAAACTATATTTCATTCTTCAAATATATACAAGTTTTAATTCTATATTGTTGATTTGACATTCAATTCATTATTAATTCAATTCTAAAGTGGCAATACTATAACCAACATGACTGAATACCTAGTAAAAGATGTTACAAGTAATACATCTGGAATCACGCGTCCCATGTTTGTACAAGAAATAACAAAGATTGGTGAAGGTGCATTTGGAACAGTTTTACAAGCAAATTTGAAAAATGCTTTATCTGAACCAAATAGTCCACAAGATATTTGGATAGGTCCTTTTGCAATTAAAAAAGTACCTGCTCAAACAGAATATAAATCAAGAGAACTTCAAATATTAAAACAAACAAATCATCCAAATATAGTAGCACTTAAATATTATTATAATTATCCAAATAAAGATGATAATAATAGAGTTTATCAACATTTAGCAATGGAATGTTTACCTTGCAATTTACAATCTGAAATTAAACGTTATTATCTTAGTAAATCATATTTACCAGAAAATCACATTAAAATCTATACTTTCCAAATAGCAAGGGCAATGAATTATTTGCATTCTTTCCAAATTTGTCATAGAGATATCAAGCCTTCAAATATTTTAATTAATCCTGAAACTTTATTATTAAAAATTTGTGATTTCGGTTCCGCAAAAGTTTTAGAACAAAATCAACCATCTGTTTCTTATATTTGTTCAAGATACTATAGAGCTCCTGAATTAATTGTAGGTTGTTGCATTTATACAACTAAAATAGATATTTGGGGTTTAGGTTGTGTAATGGGTGAAATGTATATGGGTAAACCAGTTTTTCAAGGTCAAGAACCTTTATTACAATTAAGAGAAATTACTAAATTATTAGGTCCACCTTCAGAAAAATTCATATTTACTGCAAATCCTCAATATAATGGTCCAATGTATTCTCATAAAATTTATTCTTCAACACCTGAAGTTAGATTCCAAAAAGTTTTTAATAATGCAAATTCTGATGCAATAGATTTATTAATGAAAGTTTTAGTTTATAGTCCAACTGATAGATTTGGCCCAAGTCAAATAATGGCTCATAACTTTTTTAATGAAATTAAATCAATAAATTTTACCGCTCAATCAAGAACTTCACCTTCTCCTTTAAAAGTTGATAATCTTTTATTCAATTTCAGTGATTATGAATTAAGAACTTTTGGAAATCTGATTAATGATGTCCTACCTAGATCTTAATATTCCAATTTAATTTATATATATATGTGTGTTAATTTATATGTTTATGTCCTTTTTCATCTCTTTTAATTTTTAATGATTCAACCATATATCTACGATCTAATTCTATTTTTAATACTTTAATAATTCTAATATAATATTTTTTTAATTTGAATTTATTTTACAATCTAATGTACAATCATAAATTTTGTTATCAACTGTCTATATCTTTATTTTACTTTTTATATATATTTTAAAAAAGAATTTTCATAAAATATGTTATTTACTTTTGATATAATTGAACTTGATTTTATTAGTTCAAAATCATTTTTTTTTATCTAAAACAATGTTTATATGCGTGTATTCGATACATAGTAATTAAATTAATCAACTAATTAATTAAATAATAATATTTAATTTAGAAATTATAACTGTGAAAATATTATTCTTATCTTATAAAGATAAAGAATTATCTTCTTCTAATGTTGAAACAATCCAAAGTATAGTACAACTAGCCATTACGCAAATATTAGCACCAACATTTTCTGTTCCCATTCGAATTGTTGGATTTGATGTAAATCCTTTAATAATAAATTTTAGTACTAAAATTAAGAAACTACCATTAAAGCCGACAGCAATTAAACTGAATCCAATAAATAAAATAATACGTGCTTGCCATTGTAAACTTAATGCACCAGTATCAAAACTACCAGAACTAGCACTAATTAATTGAACTTTATCTAACGAATTTATTATAATCATACCTAATGTTGAACATATAAATGGAATCCAATCAATAAAAGTAACATGTACAACTGATGCATTTAATGTCTTACTAAATATTGATGCATCAATCATTAACCATAATCCTAATGCATAAAGTACTCCTGATACATACATTGTTTGTGAACGTAGTACATGATGATTCATATGAAATGGCAAACTAAATTTAAAGAGACGGTTGGATTCGGACATTATAGTTAGTAGTAATATATATCTGTATATCTATATATTTATCTAACTTTGATTAGTATAATTGAACTAATTCCACCTTTACAATGTGCTTTGCCACTTTATGTGCTACACTTATAAACTAAATCGTAACTAATATTAATTTAGAACAGACGGACAATCAAACAAGGGCGGGCAGGCAGGCAGCTCGCGACAAGACCCGTGTTGTACACTCACTACAGAGATTAGAGATTAATAGTCTGATTATACATTGTGATAACTTACACATTACTCTACATACGTCATATATGGATTTCGTTTTCTAAATCCTTCAACCATTTAGGTGTAATCTTCCAGGTTTCTGGTTGGATCACACCATTGAAAGAAAGTGTACCACCAACAAGCATACCAAAGGCTAACAATTGTAACCAATGGAAATTTTCCCATCCCAAAGCTAATGAAATAAGCCATACTAGTAATGTACGAGATGTATCAATTGTAGATCTTGAGGTAGCACTTAATAAGAATGTTAGTGTAATACCACAAAAATTGAAAATACAAATGTATAACATGATGAGAAGTGAACTAGAAAGAATTACTGGATTGTGAAATACTTGAGAAAATGATTTGTTCATATCCCAAATCCCCTTTCCATAAAGTAATTTGCCAAAGAACATAATATGTGATGCAATAATAGAACCATAAAAACCTTCATATCCAACAATTTCCATCGGTTCAAGCTTGAAATGGGATAAAATATGCTCCTCTACAACAAATTGAATTGCTGTCATTGTAATACCCATAAATATCAAAACCATACCAAAAATAATATCCAATGATTCAATAACTTCACCAAAGGCATTCATTACTTCATCATTAGATTTTCCATTATCAAAATAACCACTTAATCCAACTAAGAAAACACCAAAGAAAACAACGATTAAACTAATCCATTCAAGTTTAGTAATTTTTTTCTGAAGGAAGATAACAGACATCAAACCAACAATCAAAATAACACTTCCTCTAGTCATTTGATAGATAGATACAGGTGTATATAATAAACCGATATTCATAATCGTAGTGCCAAGTAAATCACAAATTGCAGGAAGTGCAAGTATTGGAGAACGTTTAATTGTGGTTTTAACTTTGACGATATCTTCAACATTCTCCGTAGTATCATTTACTAATCTACTTGCTTCTGTTTCTTCATCATTAATAATAATAGTACTCTTCTTTCTGTAATATTTTATAATATAAAATGGAATCCAACATAACAATTCACCAACAAACATTTGTAATGTTTGCAAAACTGGTTGATCAAAATACTCGGCTTTAACAGGATTGTTACAATGTGAGACACATTGCATATCTTGATATTTTGTCAATATCGAGTTCAGTGATCCTGAAACAATTGTTCCAATAATTATAATTAGAGTCTTTAATCAATATAAATATCTTATGTTTTCGGGTTTCTGTTAGTATTCGTTTATGACAATTAGTTCCTTTAAAAGGTTGGTTCTTCAGTTTTGATTATTAATGACAAAAGAAACTACCACATGATATCCAATAATTAATACTTACTGTATAGTTCATATTGTATTAGACAAAAGTGCAATGATCAACCCAAGTAATTGAAACAGAAAGTTACAACTGAAGGTGTTAATCAGTTTGAGATTATACGAATTTGATATTAATAAAATGCAAAATGCAACAGAGAACAGATCGAGAACACAAAAATATTAATATATAATCGATCGTGCACGCATTTCTCAATGCGGAAATTTTGATTTTGTTGATAGACATCTGTTATACCGAAAGAGGCAACTAATATTGACTCCTGCTTCATCAATCTAATAAATCTTTCTTTCTCTTAGCTTAAAGCACAATACCAAAGATGGACATAATAGTATCAAATATACAAAAGACCGCACAATTAGCAAAAGGAGCGTTATTTCCAAATTATATTACCGACGCTGTAGCAGCTTCATTCAGTAACATAGAAGAATCTTCTTCGGATCAATCTAACAGTATAGCTAAAGAAACTACAAAAATTGTAGAAAATTCTTCGTCTGGTTCTTCTGATTTTGATAAAGACAAAGATAATATTAATCTTTTAGGTGTAGTAAAGACCGATGATAAGCATACAAGTTTTATGCAGGGAACAGATTGCTTTCTATGTAACGTACACTTAAATTTTGCGGATAAAACAAATATACCAAACAAGCCGTTTATAAATCTACATTCAATAATTTATCAACATTTAAATAAAACAAATGAAAATAAACCTGCTACTTTTGTTTTAGGTATCATGCCAATCAGTCGAAATAATATCCCTTTGGTTAAACAACAAACTCTAATTCCTTTTAAAGCATATCTGAATAATATATCTATGAATTCTAAAGCCGTTAATCATGCACCATTGTCAAATGTTCAATATTTTGCCAATATAAGTCTTTCTAAATTTAAAAACCCTTTACAAAATCCAAATAACCATTATCAAGATTCACATTTTCCTTCACTTGAAGTAGCAGAAAAACAGGATATATTGTTTACAATTTACAACACAGAACTTAATAGTGTTGCATCTTGGAAAATTCCTTTAAACTTATCATTATCTTTGTATGAAAGAAAATACTATAGGTTTACAACTTATGATGTTATTACCAATGATCCTAAAAATGATTTATCACTGGTGGGAAATAAACATCTAAAAAACTCAACAGAATTGTGCTTTTTAAATTATAAAAATCGTTATTTTTTAGTTGGTTCAATCAAATTCACCTTTTCAATACACTCACTTTCAGTCATGCAAACATATTCACCTCTAAATAGAAAACTTATTATTAACAAAAAATATACAATCATTAAAGTAACTTCAAGTAAAGGTCA
This sequence comes from Pichia californica, assembly GCA_030574395.1. NCBI lineage: Eukaryota > Fungi > Ascomycota > Pichiomycetes > Pichiales > Pichiaceae > Pichia > Pichia californica. The sequence continues at coordinate 56,828 of JAJMEW010000164.1, forward strand.
ACTTACAACAATTGGTTGTCATCGTTGTTCCAAGTTATTATATCGTCCTGTAAGAAAAGTTGTTCTAAATTCTTGCTATGAGTATAATTCTTATTTTAGAGGTTTGGATGAATCAATTACTTTAAATGAATATATACGACGGAATGGAATACGCTAGATACTACTGACTCTGAATTGTATTTTCTTTTTTACGTAGAACACACTAAATAAAATATGTACACAATATACACACACAAATTAGAATATATATATTTAAACCTTTTCTTATTATCTAAGTTTTAATTAAACATAAAGTTCATTAAACGGGGTTTTTCCAACAAACTTCTTATTACAACCATCAGCAACACAAGATAATGGAGCAGAGTATCTAGGATGGTCAAAATCTAAATCTACTGCACTGAACCTATCTGGATCGATATTACATTTCACTTTAAGTAATTCATCCTTTCTCTGTCGAACGGTTAACCCACGAAATTTCATGATATTATTAACACACCTTCCACAATACATGTGCCCACACGAGCTAAAAAAAACTTTCTTAGATAGATCAATTTCTATATTACTGAATCTTTTCCGTGCCATCCATGGTGATTTAAAACCCTCTTGTATTAAACTTTTTATCTCTTCATTCTTTTTGTTATAAACAGTATTATCATATTCAAGGGTTATACCCCGAAGAAATGTTATTCCACATAAAACACAGACATCATCAAATCCTTCCTCGCCTAACTTATTACTGTATTTATCTTTCGATTTACCTTCAATACGAGATGTTTTTTCCCTTTTCTCTTTCTCCTTTTTAGCAACTGCAGTTCTGACAGTAACTCTTTGATCTTCTCGTTCTTGATCTCTACTTTGCAAAATTCTCATAATATTTTCGGAAACTGGCTCATTATCTAAAAACATACCAAAACCACTATCATAATCATTGATTATATTGTCACCATTATAACGCATTGCTTGCATAATATGTATAAAATGAGTTAATCGATTTCTAGATTGCCCAATTGTTGATGATTCCAAAGGTGTTCGTACACTTGTTCTCTGTGGTCTACCACGTACACGACCAGCCACAGTATTATTTGAACTAGCAGCTAATCTTGCACGTCTACTAGCTTCTCTTTGTTGCCTTCTTAATCTTTCTTGTCTCTCTGCTGATGCATGAGGATTTGGTCTACTTCTCAAAGCACTTAAGAGTGTTAACACTGAAGGGTTAGTTGTAAATGTAGTATTTCTAATACCCGTTGACCTTATCTCTTCTGGTGTCTCTGTGGGAACAAACAAAGGTCCTGATGGTGTACTTAAATTAAAACCTGTTAAAGGTGGCTGAGTCAATATTTGAACATCTGGAACGTCACGTTCTCCAATAAATTCAATTTCATCTTCATCACCATTTATTGTTGTAGCATTATTATTTCTATTTCTATTTCCACCTCTATTTTCACTTCTATTTCCACTTCTATTTCCACTTCTATTTCCACTTCTATTTCCACTTCTATTTCCACTTCTATTTCCATTTCCATTTCTTTCTCTAGCAAGTCTTCTCAGATGTTCTCTTTGAGATCTTCTTGAATTGTTTATTGATGTGTCATCCGCCGATAAGGTCATGTTCAATCTAGATGTTGAAACTGGAGTATCTGTTATAACAACTTCTGAATTAAAGCTATCCATATTATCTTCAGTATCCGATGTTATTAATATGAGACCATCATCGTTAATATGTGAGTTTTCATTATGATAAAAACTAGTTGAAGAAGTAGTATCCTCATGTTGTCTTCTTATTCGCCTTTGTTGTTCTTCATGTTGATTTTGTAAACGTCGTGCTAATCCACCACTTTCTTGACCGGGAATGTTTATAACTGATTGCCTTATTGTTTGAATTGGTCCCATAATTAAGATGTCATCATCGCCATCTTCTTCTACGTCATTTGTAACATTGTGGTTGCGGTTGTTTGGTCTATTTTGAGGAGCTATTGGAATATTTTCAGAAGGCATTTTCTGATATTGCCTTGTAAGATATCGATTCAGATATTATTTATGAATTATAAGTGTTAAATTGTTGATATCTTAATATGTGGCTTGCTAAAGAAATTACTTTTTAATTAATCTTTAGTAATTATGTATGTAAAAGGAAAGAAGGAAGAAGAAAAAAGAACCGATACTGAATTGTAAAACAGATTCGCTGCTTTGAGCCAAAGATCAGAAATTACAAATTTAACTAACGGGGTAAAAAATTGAGGTATATCTTTTCTAAACCGTAATGCTACAAAATAAGAAAACATAGTATGAAACAAACGTACTATTAATATAAAGATATGATATATATAAGATATGATATATAGAAATTGGAGTATTATGGGGGTTGAAGAAATTAGTAGTAAATGTAAGAGTTATTTTTCTCTTTTTGGATTGGAGAATGAAAAACAGGTTAGAGTAGATCATTCAAACATTGAACTATTTTATTTTGTTGTTTTTATTATTAAATAAAATTAAATTAAATCAAATCTGTGAACTTATAATCGAAGCGGAAGTTAAGTAAAAGAAGATTTTACTTACAAACCACTTCTCTTGTAAACACCGACAACGATACAATGATCTCTTTCATAAGGTTCTAAAGTCAATTGTTCTAATGGTTTAATTCTTTCTTCTCTCATCTTTTGGACTTCTCTTGCGAAAACGGTTTCAGCATCAACAGTAGAGTCAATACAGTTAGCCTTAATAGAAATGACAACTCCACCACCGTCCTTTAAGAACATGTGAGAGTTTAATGCAATAATTCTAGCTTGATCAGGTTGTGCAACATCGGCAAAGACAACGTCAACCATACCGACTAACATTCTGTATTTTTGTGGGTGTCTTGCATCTTCAACAATTGGAATAACATTAGGTCTCTTCTTAGCCATAGAGATCAATTCACGACCTGGTCTGTGAGAGAATTCGACAGCATAAACTAAACCTTCAGGGCCAACGATATCAGAAACATGCGATACAGAAGTACCAGAAGCAGCACCAATATAAAGTACTTTAGCACCTGGTTTAATAAATATTTGATCTAAACCACCCATGATACCAGCAGCAAGCTTGGATCTGAAAGGATTCCAGACTCTATATTCAACTTTAGTTGGAGGAGTATTTGGATCTTTAGATGGTTCTTCAACAGTTATTCTCTTTTCACCGTAAACAGATTCACCTGGTGCAACATTCTTGGTAACTAATAAATCTTCTTTACCTCTTGCAATATAAACACCATCATGTCTATGTGGTTCAATGACAACTTTAGCACCACCCTTGGCACCTGCTGCACCACCTCTACCACCTCTAGCACCACCTCTACCACCTCTGGCACCACCTCTTGGACCACCTCTACCACCTCTGGCACCACCTCTTGAACCACCTCTGCCTCCGGAGAAACCACCTCTACCACCAGAGAAACCGCCTCTAGATCCACCTCTTGAACCGCCACGGCCTATAATAAAAATAAAAGAAAGAAAACAATGGGGAGGAAGTAAAAAAAAAGAAAAGGTTAGTAATTGTTTTTGTTAATAGACAAAATGATGAATATATCACAATTTGTATGTATTAATCCCGAGATAGTTTCATTAAAATATTCTCAAGTAAAAAATTGTTATTGTTCATTTGTTTTTGTTAATTTGATATTAAAACATCAAACTATTAATAAACAAATTTAATTTAATCAATTTAATCAATTTATTCAATTCAATTCGATTTAATATAATTTAACTTAATTCAATTTGACTCAATTAATTCTCAATTCTGAGTAAAGGAACAAGGAAGGATAAATAAAATTAAACTTTAATGTAGTATCTTTCATAATTTCTTTTGTAATTTCTTTTGCAAATTTATTATTAGATCTAAGTTTATATTTTTGAACATTTGAATATTTGAACAATTTAAATGACTGTGATATATATTTATCATTTGGAGAAATGTTATGGGGGAAAAAAAAGTTATACGTACCACCTCTAGAACCGCCTCTTGAGCCACCTCTTTGTACGAAAGCCATTATATTCTTATTATGTATGTATATGTAAGTGTTTGACTTGCTGTGTTATGAAAGAAAGACATCAAGTAAGCTAAAAGAAGCAATCAGCAACATTTAATGAACTAGAAAGTTATTGATGTTACTTTCGTTTTGAGAAAAAAATTTTTCAGAGCTGGAAAAAAAGCGGGAAAATGAAAAAAAAAAGAAAAAAAGAAAAAACGGCAAAAAAATGGAAAATAAATTAAATTTCTTGAGCTTACGTCAGCAGCGTCGATCGACGCAGCTGAAACAAAGGCGCCTGTCTAATAATTTTTGTAGAATTTTTTATGGCGAGTGGCGAGTAAAAAAAATACTTTTCACACTTTTCACTTTTCACGTTTTGCTGACGTAAGCATTATTGAAATGTATCACTTATTTCTTATTAAGTTATTAATTTATTTCACGTTCCACGTCCCACGGGACTTGCCGAGAAACTGTTATTTCTCGATAAGGAAATTCTCACTGGACATTCATGAAAGCCAAGATTGACAGATTGTTACGTCTTGTTCTCAGATCTCTGTAGATTTATGCTATACATTCATATATACAAACACCACAAGTATCATCATCACAATCACAAATACAAACCACGATGAATGTATCAAAGCTTAATACCAGTTACACCAACCAACTTAAATCAAAACCATTGACTACAAAGGCACTTACTCTTGTTTTCTTTGCACTTTTAAATGAACAACTTGCTTCTTTTTTCGCAGGCGACATCAAGAAGTTTAAGATTAAACTACCATATACAAAGTTAAATGTGTTTTTACCACATACTTTAACTAGAAGAGTTCCACTTATGGGTTTATTTGCTTTTCTAATAAATGCCCCATTGACTCATTATGGTTATCAACTCATTCAAAAACTTGTGCCATCTCCACTGACACCACGTAAGAAAATTCTACAGATTGTACTTTCTACTGGTGTTATTACCCCAATATTTTGTGCTTGTTTTGTATCATGGATTGGTCTTATTAATAATTTATCTAAGATTAAAGAAAATTTCCAAAATGATAATGCCAAGTTATTATTAAAGAAGTTACAAAATTCTTTTAAGTTTATTGTATCTATCATCACTTCATCTTTAAAATCAAGTTATGTTAGAGTTGCATCAACTTCTGTTATTACAAGTCCTATATTTATGCTGTTAGCTCAGAAATTTGTTATTCCTGAAGGTTGGGCTGTCTTCTTTGCATTCTGTTATTTCATTGTAGGCACATATAATAATACCAAAGTTAAACTTGCACAAAAGCAAAAAAATCTTGATAAAGAAGAAACAAAGCCTGTAGATGACAAGAAATTAGAATAACCTTTTGATTATCTTTTGATTATCTTTAATATAATTTACATCATATCTGACCACTACTATTCTATATATAAATATTATTATTATTATTATTATTTCTAGAACTATATAAAATTGTTAATATACCATTCATTAATTAATTAATTAATTAATTAATTTATTCATCATTTTTTTCCATCTTTCTTTGAGGTAAAACTTCTTCAAATGCTCTTTTCCAATCCTTATATTCACACCATTTTAAAAGCAATTCCACAACATGTGCAGTTGTTAATACCTTACGTCCACTCAATTTAATAAATTCATCTATTGGTAATCTGCGAATTTTAATATTGTGATCTAATGACTCAGCTGTACTTTTACAAAGATTTTTATGACGACCCTTATCGACAATACCACCAACAATATAAATTTCTCCTGGATGAAGCTCAGTAATCATTTCTTCTGTATCCGCAGAAAGATAAACGACATTCGAATAATCTGGTTCGCTAACGTTATTAATATGTGTTTCACCATTCCAGTTATCAAGCACATTCTTCAAAGAATCTTCTTTGAATTGTGCACATTCAGGATCCCAATTTTGATAATCAGGTAATACTTTATCAAATCTTTCCTTTAACCTTTTATCCAATCCGCTAATAATAAGTTTTGCTGCAGGAGCAATATCATTTTTTTCCACTTTTTTTTCTTTATTATTCTTTTGTCTTTCAATTTCATTTGAATAATATGTTTTAACTGCTTGTCTATTACTAGAATAAGCTCTTGTTATTTGAGAACTTAAACTAACAACTTCCTTTTCATTCATATAATCATCATATGCACAATCTATTATAACACCAATTTTTTTTGAAGGATCAATTGGTGGAATTTCTACTTCATTTTCACCATTTTCTTTATATTCATCTCCGATTTGGAATGATTTTGTTATTTTATTTTTATTTCTTGGTTTAAGTAAATGTTCATATGGTTCACCATTAGCCTTAAGCTTTTCAATTTCTTCACGCCTTTCTTGGTCTTTATCTTTCCGGATTTGTTTACGATGTTCCCTGTATTGTTCTTTAGTTTCTTCGTGTCTCTTTTTACGCAGAAGCTTCTTGTATGCGGATTTAGTCATTCCCTCAGGAGGAACAAGCTTCTCCCCTGGTTTTCTGTTTTCTCCATTACCAGCACTCATATTGTGATTATTAAATTATAGTAAGTTATAAGTTAAAGATCAATTATCAAAGAATAAAGATGAATTATCAAATATCAAATATCAAAGATTACGACCTAAGGCCTGAAAAATTTTCCCCGTATTTTTCTCTTTAATTTTTGATTTCAGATTTCAGATTTCAGATTTATGTATTTTCGACTTTCTGGCTGTGCAATTTCTTCATTTCTTCGATTTTCAAATTTTAATTTTCAATGGCTTTTTTTTCTTTCTTTCCATTTTTCAGTTGGTACTGGTCTCGAGATAAGTCAGTCTACTAGTAACTGGTTTTTAGTTGTTATGCCCATCTCTGCTTCTTTTCCCCAAACACAGTAGCATACTGCACAAATATATAAGGACAGAAAAACAAACATACAGACATACACATAGATACATATAACAACTATGGCCCCTCCACCAACTCCGTTTATTAATGCACAAGCTGTCTCTGGAATCACCGGTTCCATCTCCATTGCATGTTGGATTATCGTCTTTGCTCCACAAATCTACCAAAACTTCACACGTCGTAGTGCAGAAGGTCTTTCACTTTTATTTGTGGTACTCTGGCTTTTAGGAGATGTTTTTAATGTTATTGGTGCTATACTTCAAGGTGTCTTACCAACTATGACTATTCTTGCTATTTACTATACAATTGCTGATATAGTTCTCTTTTGGCAATGTCTTCATTATGGTCATGGTTCAAATAAAGTAGATCCTATTCATCTATCTCCCGCAAATCCACTTAATAGTGAAGTTGAACCTTTATTAGAGTCAGTTTTATCTAATGAACATTATCATCATCATCATCAACATCATGAATTTGACCCAGATTCTGAATCTCAAGTTGTTATGGATTCTAATATTATTGAACATCCAACAAGTTATAGTGATATTAATGGTTCAAATCCAGAATCTAATACTAGAACTGATTCATCTAATAACATTGAAGATGATGAATGCTCATCTTGTACTTCATCTTCATCTTTTGAAGGTTCTGACTTAACATATAATTTAATTATGGTCTCTTTAGTTATTATTGCCGGTTTAGGAGGTTGGTATTTTGGTGATTCTGGTAGTAGTAATGAACCACCAAAGAATGATGATGACTTGATTTTCAATCCATTAGCTCAAACTTTTGGTTGGTTATGTGCCGCATTATATCTTGGTTCAAGAATTCCTCAAATCTTACTAAATTTTGAAAGAAAATCATGTGATGGTATCTCCTTCTTATTTTTCCTTTTTGCATGTTTAGGTAACATTACATATGTTGTTTCTATCCTTGCAGTATGTACTGGTAAGAGATATCTTTTAGTCAACTCATCTTGGTTGATTGGTAGTTTTGGTACCTTATTTGAAGATTTTATCATCTTCTGTCAATTTTTTATGTACAATAAGAATGGAGCTGAAAGTGATGAAGATATTGAAACAGAAGATGAGGAAGACAACTTTATTTCCAATGTATGATTATGCTTTTTTTTAATGTTTCTTTCAATATTCATTCAATATTCATTCATACACTTAAAAGAATATTTACTATAGCAAACACATTATTTTTCTAGATCAATCAAAAGTCTACTACAATCAGCTCTGTATTTTTCCAAGTCTTTATGTCCTGTGTTTACTACTTTCTGGTTTATCTATATACCCTGACTGACCTCTGTATAATATATCATTCAATTAAACAATAGTAGTTTCTCATCTGTAGTACAAGTACCAAGTTCTTAGTACTTCTTGAAACGCGACGCGTAGATACAAATAAAGACACAATAACTAACCCAATCCCCAACCCCCATTTCAGTACGCATGTGTGTTTTCTTTACCGAATTCCAATCGTGTTTTTCTTCTTCTTTTTATGTTTTCCCATTCAGTTATTTAAAATAACAAACTAAAACTCTTTGGAAACCATCTTTGGAAATAGTAATGTCTGCAAATACATATACAGAAGAAACTGAATCTCAACCATCGATTTATCGTTCATACTTACGTCTTCCACCAACTCAACAAAGAACGGTTCGTGCTTTATTTAGAAATGGAAGTAAGAACTCAACTTACTATACTTTATTTGATGAAGATGCAGTATTAGCAGCAGATATAGTTTACTCTTCTCATTCTGTTTTAAAATCTTCACCTTTAGTTGCACATCCTAAAGATCTGGATAAGAAAATTAGTCTTCAATATTTACCATTATCCGAACAAACATTCTCATCCTTATTACAATCTCTGATCTTGGATAGAAATTATAAAGTTGAAATATATTCTATTGATGATGGGAAAAACAGTAACTGGAAATTACTAAGATCTGCATCACCTGGTCATTTGGATGAAATTGAAGATTTATTATTCTCTACAAATAATGATGATTCAAACAATTCCAACTTTAATTTAGAAGTTGCATCATCTTCAATTATTGGTGCTTTAAAGTTGGTTTCTTCTTCTAAAGAAGGTAAGAAAATTGGTTTAGCTTTTTATGATCCAAATATGAAATTCTTAGGTCTTTCGGAATATCCAGACACAGATTTATTTTCAAATACTGAATCTATTTTAATTCAACTTGGTATTAAAGAATGTATTATTCAATCATCACCAAATCAAGACAAGACAAAAGATCCAGATTTTGTAAGATTAACACAAACAATTGATAGATGTGATATTTTGATTACTCAATTGTCATCTAGTTCATTTAACTCAAATAATTCAGATCAAGATTTGGTTACATTGACAGGTAATGAGCATGTTTTAGCAACTTCAGAACTGGCATCATTAACTACTGCATTAGCATCTTCAAATGCATTAATCTTATATCTTGGTCTTTTATCAAATGATTCTATTAGAGGTTCAATCAATATTGGGAAATATGATCTTGAAAAATATATGAGATTAGATGCAGCTGCTGTACGTGCTTTGAATTTATTTCCAAATGGTAATGATAATAGTACTAATATTAATTCTAATAATAATATGTCGAATGCTCCTACATCAATTTTTCAGTTGCTTAATCATTGTAAAACTTCAGGTGGTTCAAGATTATTATCACAATGGATTAAACAACCATTAGTTGAAGTTTCTGAAATTGATGAACGTCAGTCTTTAGTGGAATGGTTTGTAAAAGATTCCGGTTTGTTAGGCAATATTAGGGGTAAATTTCTTACTCATGTTCCTGATATTTCTAGATTATTAAGAAAATTATCAGGCAAAAGATCTTCTGGTCTTGATGAAGTTGTGAGATTATATCAATTAGTAAGAAAATTAGACGAGTGTTGTGAAATTTTGGTTGAAGGTATTGAAGGTATTTCTGATGATGATGAAGAAGAAAAGAAAAAAATTAGTGATTTAGTCAACTCATTTTGGCTTGAAGGATTATATGATCACGTAAAATTATTGAGTAAGTTTGCAGATATGATTGAGCAAACTGTAGATTTAGAATCTCTTGAGAATGCAACATCTGCAGCTAGTGCATCTTCATTAATTCAAATCAATCCTCAATATGATGAAAGATTACAAGAATTACAAATTGAACGTGAAAAAATTGAACAAGAGATGCATGTTTTACATGAAAATGCATCTATTGATTTAGGAATGGATTTAGATAAAAAATTAAAACTTGAACAGAATGTTAATCATGGTTGGTGTTTTAGATTAACACGTAACGATGCTGGTGTTTTACGTGGTAAATCAAGTTCATCTAAAAGCAAGGGTAAATCGTCATCATCTCAATATCAGGAATTACAAACAGTAAAAGCTGGTGTTTTCTTTACAACTATTGAACTTTCTTCATTATCTTCTGAATTTACTAGAATTATGAATGCATATGCCTCTCAGCAATCAACTATTGTCTCTGAAATTAGATCTATTGCTACTACTTACAGTCCCGTTTTTACAAGATTATCTGTAATATTAGATAAGTTAGATGTAGTTTCTTCATTTGCTGTTGTTGCTACATGTGCACCTATTGAATATGTTAGACCAAAGAAGATCTGGGGTTTAGAAGAAGAAAATAGAAAGATGAGAATTTGGCAGGCTAGACATCCATGTTTAGAAGTAACTGAAGGTGTTTCATTTATTCCTAATGACTACGTTCTTGGAGCACGAGAAGAAAAAGGTAAAATCACCAATGAAGAATTTGGAAATGGTGAAGAATGGGATTCTGGTAAAGATTTTTATTTAATTACAGGTCCAAATATGGGTGGTAAATCTACATATATTAGAACATTAGGTGTTATTTGTTTGATGAATCAAATCGGTAGTTTTGTTCCATGTTTAGAAAACTCTGAATTTGCAATTGTTGATGCAATTCATGCAAGAGTGGGTGCATCTGATTCTCAACTAAAAGGTGTTTCTACATTCATGGCGGAAATGCTTGAAATGTCATCAATCATTGCATCTGCTCATAAAGGTAGTTTAGTAATTGTTGATGAGTTAGGTAGAGGTACAAGTACATATGATGGTTTTGGACTTGCATGGGCTATCAGTGAGCATCTTGCCAAGAGTATTAAATCATGGACATTATTTGCAACACATTTTCACGAATTAACCGCTTTGGCCAATCAATACGAGAATGTTGGTAACTTACATGTTATAGCACATGTTGAAGGAGGAAATGCAGAAAATAGTGAAACTAGAGAAACCGAAGATAATGTTACATTGTTGTACAAAGTAGAACCTGGTATCAGCGACCAATCATTTGGTATTAATGTTGCTGAATTAGTAAAGTTTCCACAAAAAATTATTAACATGGCGAAAAGAAAGGCCACTGAATTGGATGAGGACGAAGAACAAGAAAATGTTGGTGATAAGGAGAGTTCCACCAAGAGAAGTCGGTTTAGCAAGGATGAATACGTTGAAGGTAAAAAGTTGTTGAAAGATATTCTTAAAGAGTGGAAACAAAAGGTTGTTGAGGCAGGCGGATTAGAACAGTTGAAAAGTGAAGATGCCGTGAAGATCTTGCACGAACTTACATCTACAGGAAAATATGCTGGTGCTGTTGCCAGCAACAAAGTCTTACAAGAGACAATGCGTTTGTAAAAAAGAGATCTATGCAACAAGCAGCAAGTAATATAAGCCACAAGTAACGGTAATTAATGTAAGACTTATATATATGTAATACATGTATAAATACCACAACATCCGCCGTTGGTGAAGTTCGGCGATCCCCGTACAACCGGGAACCCGAAAAGGCAATTCACGCGAGACCAGCTGAAAACTGAAAACTGAAAACTGAAAATTCAAAGTTGATTATTATTGATTAAGGATTATCCATTAGCTATTAAGCCATTAGCCATTAGGTATTATTAATTCAAGCTCAAGCTTGCTGAATGTTAGTACTTCTTTCCCCAACACCATCATCATCATCTTCTTCTTAGACTGCTATCTGTCTTTGACATAACTGATTGTTTTCTGTTACCTGTCATCTAACGTCTTTTTTACATCTCCATCCTATCTCTTTTATCTGACGTTTCTTTTGATTTGCACTGATAAGCCTCAAAAAAGTTTTTAGACTACATATAAATTATTCGAGTTTAGAATTTATAATTCAGGTATTTACAACATGACATCTGCTATTTCTTCTACAAATGTTGTTATTGACGGCTCCATCGTTCCCGCAACCATCATCTACTCCACCACTTCAGGTAAAATTATTGAAGTCATAGATTCTGTAATATCAGCAGATGATAAAACACTAATTAGATACAATGTCGAAAATTACCGTGATTTATCTCCATTACTTATATTACCAGGTTTAGTTGATGCTCATGTTCATTTAAATGAACCAGGTCGTACAGATTGGGAAGGGTTTGCTTCCGGTACACAATCTGCAGCTTCTGGAGGTGTTACAACTGTCATTGATATGCCTTTAAATGCAATTCCACCAACTACAAATGTTGAAAACTTAAATATTAAGTTAGAATCCGCAAAAGGACAAATTTGGGTTGATACAGGATTTTGGGGTGGTTTAGTTCCAGATAATTTAGAAGATTTAATCCCTTTAATCAATTCTGGTGTTAGAGGTTTCAAAGGTTTTATGATGGATTCAGGTGTTGACGAATTCCCTATGATTACTCCTGATTACATAGATCAAGCTCTTTCCACAGTTAAAGGTAGAAGTACTATGTTAATGTTTCACGCTGAAATGGATTCAAAGGGAAAAGAAGAAGATGAAGCTTCTGAATCTGAAAAATGTTGTGATCATGAACATCACCATTCAAACAGCAACCAATGTTTAACAGATTCTCAAATCGATGCATTATCTAAATCTCCGATTTTATCTGCAGTCGAACCAACTTCAGGAAATATTTCTAAATTAATCAATACCAAATCATCATCCACAAATATTGATGATTCATTAGATGGTGATGAAATAACCCCTTTTGAACTAGCAGTTAAAGATCATTCAGAACTTAAAAATGTCGATCCAAGAGCTTATTCATCATTTCTTGCATCACGTCCTGATTCTTTTGAATGTAATGCTATTCACAATATCATCAAATGTTTAACAAAACAACCGACTACAAAAATTCATATTGTTCATTTAGCAACTCATGAAGCACTTCCGATGATTAAACATGCTAAAGAAACTCTCGGTTTACCCTTATCAGTTGAAACTTGTTTCCATTACCTTTCATTAAATGCAGAAGATATTCCAGATGGTGCTACTCAATTCAAATGTTGTCCTCCAATTCGTAGTAATGAAAATCGTCGCCTTTTATGGAATGCATTAAAGGATGAACTTATTACTTCTGTTGTTTCTGATCATTCTCCATGTACACCCGAGTTAAAAGGTTTAGAAAGAGGTGACTTTTTTGAAGCATGGGGTGGTATTTCATCTGTCGGATTTGGATTACCATTGTTATATACCGTTGGAACAGAACAATTTGATATATCTATAACTGATATTGTTCAATGGTGCTGTATTAATACAGCCAAACAAGTTGGTTTATCTCATAAGAAAGGTCGTATTTCTACAGGTTATGATGCCGATTTTGCGATTTTTGACTCTGAAATGATTTATACTGTTGCTAATGCAAGAACTTTCTTTAAAAACAAACTTACAGCGTTTGATGGTAAACAACTCAAGGGTAGAGTTGTTGAAACAATTCTTCGTGGTAATTCTATCTATGCCCTAGGAAAGGGCTTATCTGAAGTTCCTTTAGGTAACTTAATCTTAGAACCTAGAACAGACTAAATTTGTTATATATTATGTAATCAATTTTGTAATTTTTAATATATTCGTTTCTTCCTTTTTTGATTTATTAGATAATAAATGTATTTTTGTAATTTTTATATTATTTTACAGAGATTTATAAATTATTTATATATGGTATGGATATTGACTATCGAGCTGTGACATTATGTGATTGTTTGGTATTATTATTATTAATTACTATTAATGTCTTTAACTCTCCAACTTTTCAACCTTTTTTACAGTATTCTAAGTATTACTATTATTATTAATATTAGTATTTTTATTAGTTTTGTTATCAGTATTATTATTAGTTTTATTATTCGTATTTTATTAGTTTTATTATTAGTTTTATTATTAATTTTATTATTAGTTTTATTATTAGTAGTTTTATTAATTTTATTATTATTATTATTATTATTATTATTATTATTAAATTATAATATTTGCTTTTGATATTAAATTTATTAAACACCATATCTGTGGCGCATTTCCAATCCTTCTTGAGAATCACCAACAATACGATCCCAATCGGCACCCAAACCAGACTTCAAACCTTCTAGCAATATCTTAAATGTATTTGCCAGCTCAACACCAGGTTCATTGTAACGTGCAATCAAATCAATTATAGAACGGAAATTACCAATATCATTTGCAATATCCGGATGTTTTATAATAATATTGCACATACCAGTGACAGCATTGGATTTTTCTTCATTATCTTCTAAACCGGTTATTAATTCACACCACATAATCATAACCTCCTGTGCTACATACGCTGTTTGATCAGGATAATTAATACCAAATCTACCAATTGTAACAGCCGTGTTTTCTAATAATGTGACATCAGCATTAATATCATGAATCAATGGTTCTAAAACTTTCAAGAAATTTGATAAATATTGATCTAACATATTGCCATGTGCACGAATGGCAATCTCACCTAATGCCCAAATTGCATTGTTACATGATGCAATTGCGTCGGGATTTAAACTTGTGATTTCCTGATAAATACTAACCATGATTGTTTGAATATATGGCTTTATTAGTAAATCAAACAAATAAATAGCACAATCACCAATAAGAGCATATGCAGATTGTCTGACATCGTAATAGTTATCATCAAGACAAGTTAATATTAATTCCATTAAAGAGTATGAATTCTTAGTATCAGTTTCAGTAATCAAAGAACCTAAATGTGAATTTAAACCTTGTAATAAACCATCTACTAAATCTAATGCTGTAACAATAAAGTCCTTTTCTGGAGCAATAAATGAGGGATCGTTATTTGCAAGTTTGTCTTGCTCGATACAATTGTGTAAAATTCTTATACCACGTTCATATACCGGAACTGCACAGTTGGCAAATGCTTCACCAATAGCAGCAGCAACCGATGACATACATTCTAATAATGGCCATAAATCTTTGTCATTATCGTCTAATGTTTGCCACTTTTGAATTAATGGAGGTAATAAAAGATCAATGTAAGTTGGATTATAACGCAAATCTTCACCAACTTTTTCAACAAAAGTCTGAACTGTATCGTATAAAACAATTAAATTTTTACGACGATAATTAGCAAAATAAGCTTGGAAATGATGTAATAAAGGTTCAATAAATTGAGAGATTAATTGAGGTTCTGAACATTCAATAAAGTCAGATAACGAAGAACATGCACTTTCTTGAACAACCTTCTTCTTATCCAATGCACAATCCATAATTGCTTGAAATGTTGGCTTGAAATAGTTTGCAAACGCACCACCAGATGTAGCTTCAGAACAAACCCACATGGAATATCTACTTAATGTCCAACATGAAATTTGACGAACACGAGGTTGTTCATCCTTTATTCTGTCAACTAAGAAAGGAATCAATTCAGGTAATTGCTCTTGTGCATTTTCTAGTGCAGCTTCTGAAATAGCACCCAAAGTTAAGATTGAAGCTTCACGTACTGGCCATTTAGTTTGACCCATATTAGCTTTAATAATAGGAAATGCGATTTGTAAAACTTCAATAGGATATGAAGAAGATAATGTATCAACAGTTGCAGCAGAACATTTTCTCAAATTCCATGTATAAGTATTATCAAAATCATCATCATCATCATCGTCATCATCATCATCATCATCATCTTCCGACTCATTACTGTTGATGTTGCTGGAGTTTGTTTTATTATCTTCTGTACCTTCCTTTTTATTCAATTTGTGTTCTTTAGATTTTGCCATTTGTGGTTTAATATCTTCATCTTTATCTTCAGAACCATCATCTTTAGCATCTTCAGCTTCCATTAATTCAACATCATCTTCATCATATACCATTTTTTCTAATAATACAGGAATGATTGAACTCAAATATGGAACAATCATATCCCCAGGTAATTCACTAGTACTCATAGATAATAAAAACTCATCAGCTTGTAAAGCCACTTCATTGTCTGATGATGTTTGAACCATATGTGTAATCCAAGAAACAATACCTTGCCACTGTTCAAATAATTTTTCTGGCCATTGTTCTAATATACCAACAAAAATTGCTGCAATTTGTTTTTGAACATCTTCATTAGATGAAATTTGAGTATGTTCTTGTTGACATAACGTAAAAACAATATTTAAAATGGAATCAATATGTGATTTTATCGTAATTGAACCAACATTAATGAAATAAACAATACATGATAAACATCTCGATTTAACTTTTGCTGAGATTGAACCATTAGAAATAACTTCAATTAAACTTGGAGTTAAGATTTGAATAGGAATAATTTTGATATTATCACGTGGGTTTAATACTTCTTGTTCAAGTAATCTTGCACTGTCTTCTGCAATAGAAGCCAATGCTTCAGAAGAACCATCAATTGCATTAGCGCCAGCAGCACCAGTTATTAAAGAGATCAAATCAGGTATGACACTTGGCCAACCTTGTGGACCAACAGTTCTAAAAACTGCAGATATAATACCAGATGTGATATGTCGTACAAATGGACTTTCAGACAATAAACCATGTGGTAAAAGTTCTAAAATATGAGCTTGTAATTGATTTTCTTTGTATTTAAAATTTTTCATTAAATCATTCTTAAGGTAAATACCAGCTGAAGCACGAGTTGAATCATCTATTTCGTTAGCTAAAAGAATGTTTAAAAGATAGTTATCAAAATCAGGTATTAACTTTGCTTGAGTTAATGCATTTGTGGCTTGCAATCTTGTATTTGTGTCTGAAGAAAGTGTACCTGCAAAGATATTTACCAATTGTTGTAAACTTGCCACGTCCGGAGTCCAAGAGGAATTCATGATGGGAAAAAAACGGATATGGTTAATTAGCGAGTCTTTTTAAAATAAAGAATGGATGTGTCTATAAAGTGTTCAACCTTGTCAATAGATTGATCCAACAACTTTTGGAAAGAAGAAGATGCCAAATCCTAGTTTAGTTTGTTCTTTGTACAGCACTGGGTGCAGCGTGCAGCAATAATTATTACACTTAACACTTAGCAAATTAAGGTCTCAGAGCGACGAATGAAAAAAATTTCATCCCCTCAAAAAAATATAAAATGAAAAAGGCATGGCACTAGCGATAGCAATATGCTGGTTCTATTATACTTATATTATCTAAACTACATGTTATATATATTGGGGTAGGGGGTTCAAAGTCTTAGGTTGTATGAATGAATGTAGGACAAGGTAGATTACAACAGCAAAGAAAAAAAAAGTTGTATCTTAGTATTATTTCTTGATTTCTTCTAACAAAGCGTCCAGTTGTTTCATTTGACTAAACAACGGATCAAAAATCTTCATAGTTTTAGGATGTAAAATATCGGTCTCTATACTGGAATCTGATCTCATATTTAAGGAGTTCTTGGACTTAGAAAAATTTGAATCTGTTTCAGTTTCTTCGGCAATATCAGTACTTTCTGGCTCAACTATATTTTTTAATTTTAACCCATCACTAAGACAATTCGATCTGTACCCTTCACCAAGGCGATGTATACCGGGAGAATCTACCGATGAAGCTAAAATTGGTTGTGTATTTATTTCAGTACCTTCCTCAGTTGTAGGTGATCCCGATCCAGAGCTCGTTTCAAGACCCGAATCAACATCGGCTGCTTCAGCAAACTCAGGATATGTTTCTAATAAGTCATCTAACATCTTCAAACTTGTCAATCTCGTTTCATTAACACTAGTGCCAGATGCTGATCTATCCATAACCCTCATTTTTGGAACTTTTAATTTCTCTGTTTTCTTCTCATTAACTAACACGTCCCTTTGTAAACTATCACTTGAGCCTGAAGATGTACTAACCGTAACATTATTCATGGCCAATTTGGTAGGTGTACTTTCTAAAGAATTACCATTAGCACTGCTGGTCGGTGTTAAGATTTCAGGACTTACTGAACGTGAAGTAGAAGATTTTGTTTCAACCTTATGGCTATTCACCTCTTCTGATGAATATTGATAATCATCTAAGTTTTTGATCATAAAATTTCGTCTCTTTTTTGGAATAAATAACGGCCTAGTTGATGAAGAAACACTACTTTTTTCCTTTTCATTTTTATTACATATATCGATATCTTTATTATCCTTAAATTCTTTAATTTCATGAATATTTTCTTCTACGCTGTATTCATTTTGATATCCATCTAATAGACTGTAGGAAGTTTCATTATAATTATCATTATCATTATCATTATCATTATTCTCCTCATTATTACCATCATTGTCATAATTATGACTCTTATCATTAATAGTATTGAGTTCATCCGTTTCTTCAATATCTTCAAATCCTTCTTCACTATCAAATCCGTCTCCTTCTCCTTCTTTTCTCATAACATCTATACCTTCGTCATCTGTTGATTCTTTTATATCATTGATATCTGCAAAAGAAACTGATTTTTTTGGTAATTGTAATGAAACATCTCCTGATGAAAGAGTATAAGTGAAATCAGCTTTAGGTTTTTTCAATGATCCTTTACGTTCAATTTTATTTGAAATACTATTATTATCAGTTGTAATTGATATAATACTTTCATTATTTGATTCATGTTTTAAAAGAGGATGATTTATTGGATAATCCGTACAAAAAAGTTTCTTTTCTTCTTCAATCTTTAAACCTTTATAACCACCTCTTTCTAATATTTCATTTTTCCAACAATTTAAACGGGCTAACCTTTCAGTATAAGTTTCTAATATTTCAGCAGGAGCAAAACCTATCCTGTTGGTATCAACTTTACGTACTAACCACCAATAAGAATCTGAATCATTTAATAGCAAAACTGATTCATTTTTTAATAATGGTAAATGTGATGGATCAGGACCAGAAAAATCATAAAGAGCATATAACTTTGTTGGATCCAGTTCTCTGGGAGGAGAAGAAGGTGGAGAAGGTAGCATACCTTCTATATAATCTGTAAGTTTATCATTGGTTATATCTTCCATAGAATCAAAGGAATTTGTGCTTTCATTATCATCAATATTTTCATCATCATCAATATTTTCATCATCATCAATATTTTCATCGTCCTCAATATTTTCATTATCATTATCATTATTTTGTGTTTGATAACTTACTATTTCATCTAATATATCATCAATTTCATTTTCATTATCTTTTTGTAGTTGCCTCAGTTGCTCCAATTGTTGTTGTTGTGACAGCTGCTGCTGCTGAGTTGATGTATTAGCAGATGATAATCGCAGCTTTCTATGTAATTTATTTTGTAATTCAGGATCTGATTCTAATGTATTTAAAGAGACAGAATTAATTATTTTTTTAGCTTGTTCCCGTTGATAAAAATCATCTTGATTTCCATCAATATCATTTGATTTTGATATTGGATTATGAATAACAGTTGAAGCAGCTGAAGAAGAAGAGTTTGATTGAGAATCTGGATCTTTTAGAAATGGTTTTGAAAAGTTATTTGAAGTTATATGAAGATCTTTTAAATCATGCATTGAGAAATCGTCAAATTCATCATCATAATAATCATCATAATAATCATTTTCATTTTCATTATTATTATTATTATTATTATTATTATTATTAACTGTTATATTATCAATAGGCTTTATTTTACTACTACTATTATTTAAGGTGTTTTCATTGTCGTGTTTAATATTTATCGTAACATTATGAGGCGTGATTATTGTATTATTTAATGAAGTATTTGCAAGGTTTTCTACACTTGCATTGTGAATGGATTGAAGGTCCTTTCTTGAAAGCCGTGATATTTTTCGTGTATCCATTATGTATTATACTGTGTATATGAGAGATATAAAATTTAGTTAGAGTGTTGTCTGTTGTATGTTGTATTTTGCGTGTTTGTTTTTTGTTTGTTGTGTATTTGTAGTGCTCGTTGTGTTGTAATTTGAATGTTTTGAATATTTTAAATAATTAGAAAACCTAGGCTGCAAGATATATATATGTGTAAGGGATTGAAATGAGTGGAAGGAATGGAAAGCCCTAAGAGATATCGGAGAGTCTGAAAAGGACAAACGAACTACATAATACAAAACAAAACAACAAGTGTGAGATGTGAGATTTGAGTTGCAGCTGTAAGCTGTAAGCTGTAGATTACTGTGCCCCTGGCTGCTGACCCCTGGCACCCTGACTGTTTCAAGTGAATCAACTACACACTACAAACCACAAACTCTTCTGTGTTCCGTGTTCCTCTTTGTCCCGCTGAGCATCTGCAATTTGCAATAAGCGCGTCTGCTTACGTCAGCGGAGGCTCATCAAACATCCCGCCCGTGCACCGCACAGCGTCGATCGACGCAGACGATCAGTTTCACGTTTCACAGCTCCCTCGTGCCTCGTGCCCCGTTTCCTTTCCTTTCCTTTCCTTTCCTTTCCTTTTCCTTTTTCATTTTTCCTTTCCGCTCTCCACTTTTCTGCCTCCAAGCTCCAAGCCTCGAGTTTCAAGCCTCCCTCCTGTTTCCTGCTTCTAATGGTTAATGGTGCTTTGTCTTTGCACAGTTTATTTATAGTTACATTTTAGATTTTATGTATCTACTATCTACTGTATACATTATACGCAGTTACAATCGTCCTCTCTGACAGATTCTAAGTTATCACTTGACCACATATATCTATTCTTTTTTTTTAAATGTCTTACCAAGCTCCCCAAGGCCCTCCTCCAGGTCAAAATCAAGGTTATTATCAACAAGGCAGAGACATGAACTATCAACAGCAACCACAACAAGGTTATTACCAACAAGGTCCACCTCAACAAGGTTATTATCAACAACAACCACCACAACAACAACAAGGTTATTATCAACAACAACAACAACAACCAATTTATGTTCAACAACAACAACCTCAAAAGGGTAATAATGATGATTGTTGTATGGCATGTTTAGCCGCCCTTTGTGTCTGTTGTACATTGGATGCTTTGTTCTGATTAATTATCATCTATATATATGCTTAAATTCACATTTTAAAATTCAAATTTAAACTCAATTGTACTACTATATTAAGTATTTTTTTAAAAGATTATTTGTTTCTTTTGTACTTTAATTTACATCCTTACCTTTTACTTCATTTTATATTCCATTTCTAATATTTCTATTTCCATGCTCTCTATTGAATATTATTTTTTATTATAACTATTATATATATATTTGCTTTCTACATATTATAGAGCAATTTTTTTGTTATCATATATATACAACATAATATATATATACAATACATACAATATACAATATGTACAATATACGATATACTATATTATATACACACACACTCACACATACATCATATTAGATAATATATGTGATATATATGTAAAATTATGTATTCCTCGAACTTTTAATTAATCATTTTTTAAATTTAAATCTACTACATCAACAAATTTTTCAAGCCCAACAATATCACGTAAATCACCATAATCTTTAAACTGAATTGATTCTTTTTCTAGTCGACATTCTTCCATTATCTTCATAATATCTTCTTCTTTAAATTCTAAAACCCATGAAATTGAATCAATTACTTGATTCATACAATAATTTAAAAAATTATCAATTCCTTTATTTTCTTCAAATTTCATCTCCTTTATTGTCACCCTCAAATTTTGTATACTTACACTCATACTAATCAATTGTGACCAATATTCACTATTTGATTGCCCACTTTCGTAATGTATACTACTCAATTCTTTTAAATCAAATATTACTTTCATCATTATCAACATATTTACTCTATATTTTTCCAGAAATTCACCTAATAAAGAAATTATTTCACCGTATCTAAGCTCTTCTTTAATTAACATCCTATTCAGTTCATACATATCTACATTTTTAATTTCTATGTAATCTTTTTCATTTAGATCCCAAATTTTTTGATTACGTTCAATTTGATATGAAGAAAGGTAAAACATACTTGAAAGTTTATAATACTCACAACATAACTCCTTTTCTTCTTCAAGTAGATCATACCTTCTATGTAATTCATCATTATCTTCTTTAAATAGTTTAATTTTTTCTTTATATTCTTCAATATCCCCCTGTAATCTATATATTTTTCTTTCAAACATTTCATTCCTTTTTGCAATAATTCTAGAATACATAGCATCACATTCGGTACGAACTGAATGTTTGGCTTTTTCAACAATCTCATCAAATAAAATATTGCTTTGATGACTGGAACCTATACTAATCAATCCTAATTCATTTCTGATTAATTCACTCTCATTATCTATAACGGTTTCTGATATATTTGAACCATCAACAGATGCTGGAATTCCGTTTTTTATTTGATCAATTTCCCTGTTAAGCTTATCCATTTCAAATTTTAATTCATTATTCTCAGTTAATAATTTGCTATTTTTAAGCTCAATCTCTTCATTTTTGACTATTAATTTTTCACATTTTTTAACTAAATTATTTACAAGTTGTAGATTTTCTTCATCAGTAGAATCAAAATTTCCAACAATGTTAATATTTCCATCATTTTTTTCACCTTCCCCAGTTTCCAAAATATTCATCCATCCTTCACCATTCATTACAGAATTAATATTAGAACTAGAAATTAAAATGCTATCATTTTCAATACTTCCTTCATCATTAATAATAGGTTTCATATTTGCTTCAACCTCACACCATTTAAGCAACCATATCTTAGATCCATTGTTCAAATAATTTAATTGTGTAATACCCCATGATGAACGCCTCCCAAGAATTCCAATGCATAGAATTATAGAAAAAAAATAATATAATTGATCAAGTGTATTTAGAACATCTTCAAATTCCATATCTGAAAGTTTATTGGCTATTCTTGTGTCTAACAATCCAATTTTTTGAGAGAATTGTTTCTTTTTATATCTGTTAGTATTGATCGTATTATACCCATCATTATCAATAAATGAATTATAAATCCCAGAGAGAATATTCTGTTCATTTTGAAAATCACTTCTTACATCAAAATCTCTTTTAGTTGTTTGTTGAGTAGATTCTATTTGCTGCCATGCAGATAATTCACTTATATGAATCCTTGTAAGAAAATAATTTAAAACTTCAATTTGTGGAATTGTAACTGTTCCTGGCGATTCATCATCACTGCTTTCTTTTACTCCATCAGTATAATAACATTTATTAAACTCAATGGCAACACGATCAAGAAACTTCTCAACAGGGGATCTCGTACATTCTTGAATCATCAAAGAAAAATCACTAGACACCTCATATATTTCTTCTTTGTCTTTATTTCCACTTACAACTAACAAGTATATCAATACAGAATCTAAAAATGGTGATGTAAAAAAATGAGATATCTTTGCATTTTTGGGAATTTCCAAAATATCAAACTCTTTTAACTGAATTAAGGTACTATTATTAAGTTAGTATTACATTTCTTTAATAATTACTACAAAGTCTAATTATGAAATTTATAATTTTTAATCTTCCATGTTAGGGTCAAAATAGAAATAATTTCGGTTTTGGCATACCCAACATATAGTGGCAGATATAACTTGTATCTTTGCATTTAAATCCATTTCGTCTTTGCAAAAATGAGACTCTTGTAAATTCACAAATGAATCAGTACAAACACACCAACGGGGAAACTGTTTAAAGTCGAATCTAATATTTATCATCATTGCTCCCCATTTTGTGTGCGTAAAATATATATTTTTTTTCCTAATGTGGAAATTATGTGGAAATTCTCAGATTGTACTTTTTCATTGAGGGCACCCCGCTCACATTTTTAAAAGTTCATTGCTAACTTTTTTGATCAAGTTCTCCTGATTTGTTATTCTTCTGTTTCTTTACCCTCTTTCTCTTTTTCTTTTCAGCAGAACTTCCTTCCTTATTCTCATTGCCAACAAAAGAAACAGCTTTTGCTTCAGCTTCTTTTCTTTCCTTAGCTTTTCTCTTTCTCTTCTCCTTTTTCTTCTTCTTTTTCTTTTGTTTTTCTGTTTCTCCACCCGTCTTTACTGCAGTTTGACCTGGTTCAGGAGTCTGACTTTTATTCTTCTTCAATTGTTTTAGAGACGTGTTGCCCCATACAGATTTCACTTTCTTCATTTTATTAAATATGTCTTCAGGAATAGGAATTTTGCCTTCTGAATCTATAGCTTCTACAAATTTTTTAAATGCAGAATTCATCTCCAATTTACCATTACATGAATCCCATTTTCCAGTATTTATAACACCTATACTCGCAAAATCCGGCATTGACTGCAAGAATGATTTTTCAATAACTGGATTGTAGATTTCTGAAGCTTCTTCTTCTTCAATTCCTCTTTCTTCAATATTCTCGTTTTCATTTTTTGTGGGTTCTTCGACTCTACCTCTAACATCATCTTTAAATTTCATTTGTTTAATCGTACGCCCAACAGTCATCATTGTTGTTTCATCAGAACAATTTATATAACATCTACTCAACACATTAGCTTCAAACTGGTTTGTAGGATAATATCCTTGAACATAATAATATTCAGTAATAAACTCTTTAAGATCTGGGTTTTTTTTCTGAATCTGTTCAATAAATAATTTTTCAGATAGATCAGGTGGCAAGTTTCTAACTGTTAGTTTAAAAACTGGTAGAATCGGTTTTCTCACTCTTTCTAACCTTTCCTTTTCTTCTTGCATAAGCTTACGTTTCTTTTCCTTCAGTTGTTGTCTTTTCAATTTCTTTTTCAAAATTTTGGCTTCCGCAATAGCATCCAATCTTGCCTTTTTTTCTGCGTCCTTTTCCTTCTTAACTTCATCAATTTTTCCTATTAATTTTCCAGTTTGTGAACTTTTGCTAGATGTTGCACCTTTTTTTGATTCATCATTTTCTTTTTGCTGTTTGGAAATCAATGTTTTGTTAGATAAGTTTGTCTCTCTTTTCACATCAATAATAGATGGTGCCATTTCAGTAGATTTTGTAACAGATGTACTCTTAGTTTTAGGTAAAGATTTTGACTGTCGTTCAGTTATTAAATTTATCTTTGATTTAGCTGAACAGTTTGTCGAAACCTCAGATTTAAAGATAGGATTTGCAGATTTATCATCCACTGTTTTTACAAGCATTGACTTCCTGTTTGCTTTAGGTTTAACCGCTTTTTCAGACTTGTTAGGTGTAGCATCCTTACCAGAAGACTTTTTCATCACTATAGTTTTAGCAGATTTAACATCCTTTTTAGTTTTTTTTGAAGTATTTGCATTTTGACCATGCTGTGGTTTGTCGTTAGCTGATGATATTTGCTTACTGACTTCTTTTTCCTTTTGCTTAATGGTATTGGAATTATTATTACCTTTCTTCTTGCTTCTCAGACTGACCGTCTTCTTTTCTTCCAAGTTATCATTTTGCTGATTGTCAGACATGTTGGCCTTATAAGCTTACGAACTGTAAAAATTTAAAGAGTGAAAGAAACAACCACCAAATAGAAATCACCAGAACGAAATTCATGCTTAAAACAAGACAAAATCTTTCTGTGTGCGCCGAAAGGATTAACTCGATATTTGCTTGCTTGTTTGATTTTTGATTTAATATATATATTGCAATACCAGCACAATTTTTTTTAAATCAATAACATTAAACAAAGCTAATGTCATCAATATGTCTGTAAATTACAATATGGACATTTTTTTTCAAGATCTTGATGCAGTAATAAATAACAACCGGCCAAGGATTTTGTTTGAAGAGCTTTTTTCAATTAACTTTGTCAAATACGACCCTAGTAGAATTGCATCACTACAACTATCTTTACAACAGTTTGATAACAATACTCTTTCTTCTATAGTTGAAAAGAACAATACAATAAACAAGGTATCATGGCCATCATTTGAAAATTTTGTTTATCGTTATCTATTATGTATCAGAGATTTAGATCCATGGTCCGTTCTTAATTCAATTGATCTCATGATTTCTGTGTTTGAATGTCAATCATTTTTATTTAATCCAAAAATTCCAGTACATCAACGAATATGCAAACAACTAATTCCATTGTTTGAGGAATCTATGTCTTTGATGATTCAATTGGCTTCATTTATTGATATTGAATCTATGCACATTAATAACAGATCTGATAATTATCCAAGATTGACTCATATCTCTACAATTTTAATGAAAGCATTAAACAACATGAGATCTACCCCAGACTTGAATGATTCTAGAAATATTGATATGATTGGACTATTGATTGATACATCTACAAACTTATGCAATGTGTATTACAAGATTGGATCACCTCCATTATGTAACAATGTCTTCTCTAACGTGAACATTTTGAGTTTGAATAAAAATTTAATCAGCAAATCTAGATTAGTAAAATTAAGATTTATAATGGGAAAATTTTATGCTCATCAAGGATATTTTAGACAGGCATACCATCATTTAAATGCTTGTTTTACTTTATTAAGATTGGAAACATGTCCAGTTTCAAATATTTTTAGAATATTGAAATATCTTATCCCGGTTGGTCTATTAGTCGGAAAAGTTGCAGATATCAATAAAGTTAACTTTATGTTAATGAATAATCGTATTCAAAATGAAGAAGACAGAATTAAATTAAAGATTTTGGTTGATATATACTCACCGTTAATTATAAATTATAAGACAGGGAACTTCCACGGTGCTTACAAATCTATATCAAATAATGAGAACTATTGGAAGAATATTGGATTGTGGATTCCAATGTTGCAAAGTTTACGTGTTCCAATCTTCCGTAATTTACTTTATCAAATTTGGAAATCTTCTGGGGAAACTCTATCTTTTGAAACAATCAGAATTGGATTACATGAGAGTTTAAGAGGTATGCCACAGCTCAAACCTGTTTATCAATTTAGAAACAATCCATATGATCCGATAGATGATGAATTTATAGAAAATGTCATTGCTGGTGTAATAAATTGTGGATACTCCAAAATGAAAATTACTGCTGAAGCCCAAATCATTCTCAGTAAAAAAGATACATTCCCAGAAATGTTTGAAGTTGTATGCGGACGTTACTACACCAGTCCCAGAGAAGCTTGGCTAGATAAATAACGTTTTATATAGTATTGTTATTTGTAAAACTTGTTTTTATAGAAAACCATGTATGCGTAATATAATAATCTTAACTAATATATATCAGAAAATATGGTTAAAAATGAGCATGATAAATAAAAAATCAGAAGAAAATTGGACATCGAAAATTGAAAATTGGTGTACGAGCCGAAAATCGAGCTCAACGCTTTGCGAGCATACCATATCGATCGACATTGACATTGAGAATGAATGAGCTTGTGTTTGAACTTAATACTTGTTTCCTGTAGATCAACTCCTTTGAAAATATCATCTCAGCCTTTGTGATATTAGAAACTTATTGTTCAATAAGAAAAACTCATATTTTGATTAAAAATGACAGAATCAGCTGAAAATTCCAACGTTTTTGCACAGCTTAAGGAGGCATCATTAAAGGTCCGTGAAGGATTTAGGACGATAATTGATATTGCTCCTGATGTTGCACTTTATAATACTCTCGTTGAGTCCCAGGGCAATCCTTTTCTTAAAGGGATAATGAATACACCTAATAGTATAAATTTGAATGATCAAGAAATTCAGTTTGCTGTACATATTAAGGAATTATATGAAAATGGTCAATTTGAAATTGTGAAATCTTTGTTGGAAGGTAAATTGGAAACTGTTTTAGAAGATTATGATTTTTCTGCACAATCTACTACATCCGGTAGCACATATGCTACTGCAAAAAGTACTGCTACTACATCAAGAGTATCATTATCTAAAACTAATACCAATACCACTAACAATAACATCAATATGAAGAATGCTAGTGATACCAATAATAATTATACCATTACAGATAATGAAATTAATACTGAAGCTGATACTCAATATTTGTCTCATGATCATAATGAAAATGATATCAGCGAACTTTATACTCAAGTTGCAAAGATGAATGGAATTGATTCTCATCATGTTGGTGATAAACATGATTCAATTTACAAAAGAAATAGAAATTTTGATGTGTTTAAAGAAGAAAATCCGCCAAAATTACCCGAAATTCATACACCTGAATTATTGGCAAAAGTTTTTACACATCAGTCTGTTTTAAATTATTTGAATATTTCAGAAGAATCTAAAGTTCATTCACATAATGAAAGACTAGAATTTTTGGGTGATGCATTTTTACAATTTGTTGTATCTATGATTATCTATGAAAAATTTCCTAATTTTAATGAAGGTCAATTATCCATATTAAGATCAAATATTGTTTCTAATAGTAGATTGTTGAAGTTATCTCAAATTTATGGATTTGATAAAAAGTTGAAAAAAAATTTCAATGATTCATCAATTTTAACCGGTAATAACAAGTTATATGCAGATGTTTTTGAAGCTTATTTAGGTGCTATTGCGGAACAATATATGACTGAAAGTAGAGAGGGTGAAACAAATATTAATGATTTTATGAAGGGTTGGTTTGATGCTAAAGATTGGCTTGAAGAATTATGTGAAGATCAATTACGTTCATTTGATCCATCAATTGTTTTCAAAATGCAATATTCTAAATCAAGTAAACAAGATTTGAGATTATTACTTGGCCAACTGAATATACCTGATTATATTAGATGTAATTTACCTAATAGAAGGATTTTGTCATGTGTGAAAGTTTCTAAGAAAGTTTATGGTTATGGTGTTGGCACTAGTAATAAAGAAGCAGATTCAAGAGCCGCTACAGATGCTATGAGTAATCCAGGTATTCGTAAGATATGCCCAGATGATCTTTGGAAAAAATTTGAAGAAGGTGTTGGACTTGATTCTTATGGGGCTTTAAAATTTGATCAATATCCTACTCATATTTCGAATAAAGATATGGCTATTTTGAAAAAAGAGATTGCAATAAAGTATAAAAATGGTGACATAAAATTACTAGCATCTAAGAATAACCCTATTAGCTTTTTGATTACAGATAGAGAAAGAGAAGAAGTGAATCATGAAATCAATGAAAAACATTCCATCAAAAATACAAACGGTGAAATTACAGGTTCTGAAAGTAGTAGTTCCTACGGAGGTAGTATTACTACAAATAGTAGTAGTAAAAGCAATAATATAATAAAAAACAAAGATGATCTGAAATATCCAAAGAATGAATTTTATAGTAAGGAATATACAATGGGAAGAGGTGGTGTTTTTGCTGAAGAATATAAGAGGGTTAACAAGGGTGAAAGTAAACATCGTGGTGGTATTTACCGTAATGCAAAATATATTATTATGGAGGGTAGCGAAGGCAGCACAGGAAGTTTAAATGTAACGAGAAGTATTTCTTGTCATGAAGTGTTGGTAAAGTGTGATAACATTGAAATGGATAGTAAGAATCGGATGAATGCTGTTTTTGCTAGACGTGGAGGAATTCCCGATTACATTATCTATAAGACTATTGATGATGAGTTTTTATGTGAATTATGGTTTAGTAATAAGCAAATTGTGAGTTATGGATTAGACAAAAATAAAAAGTTGGCATCGCAGAAGGCTGCAATGTTAGCATACAAACGAGAAGAATATTATGGTAACACAGCTGACGAGGACGAGGACGAGGACGACAATGACGATGACGATGATGATGATGATGACGATGATGATGATGATGATGATGATGATGATGATGAAGATGATGATGTAGAGAAAGAAGGAAGTAATGAGGATGAATATGAAAGTGAAGACTATCTTAATGAAGAGAATGAAGATGGAATAAAGAAAGGAAATGATGATAGTGATGATAGTGATGATAGTGATGACGGCGAAGACGATGAAGGAGATGATGGCAATACGAACAGGCACAGGCACAGACACCAGAAGCGTCGTGGTCATGATAAAAGAAGGAACCGTAGTGAATCATATGATTCAAATGGATCAAGATAGTTAAAAAAAAGTTTTTATTTAGATATATTCATTTTTTCAAAAAAAAAATATTATAGGATATAAAGTTGGAGTATAAATGATATATTTAAGGATAGTAACATGGTGGAGACATTTCAATCTCTTCATATCTTATTTTATTCTCGTGATCTTCAGATTACTACGAATAGAGTTGACAGTTGTATTTGAGGACAAAGATCCACTAGCAGATGAGGATTCCGCTGAGTATAAAAAGCTAGCTATACCCATGTCATGAATATTTTGCAGAGATTATGATTTTAAATAGATATATATATATATACATAATAGATGAGAGAGTATCAAATGTTGTACTGAATGCTTCTGATCTTGTCCTTCTCTACTTTTAGAGTTTTGGGGGTTAAACAGAACATTATGATGTTGGCAGAAAAATATCACTGTGACTTATGATTGTTATGAATCATGAACAGAGGTCAACAGTCACTAACTTACTGCTTCATGAATACTGTGACATGAATGTATATATATAAAAGTTTAATCACGTTACTGTATTGCCGATTGTCGATAACAGACAGGGATCAGTGAGCAGACAGATTTGATAATGTTCTTTGTTATAATATATTTATGCCACAGTTAAAAGTTAAAAGTAGAGATAAAGGTTTTTGCATTTTACTAAGGGATGTTACGTAATACTACTTATGTAATCTAATAAGCAGTGTTTACATAATCAGCATGTAGAAATTATTGCTTAAAAAAATAGAAAAAAAGTGGGCCGTATCATATACATGTAATACGTAATCCGTAATCCCCGTAGTAGAGAGTAGAGTGCTGTAAGTATATCGTCAGAAGATCATGCTCGCCTTTGGTGATTGGTGATTGGTTTAGTTGTTAGGAGCGGAAACACCCAGGGTTACGTAAGCAGACGCGGTGTTCTGAATGTGGCGCGTTGTGCTGTGTTTTGTTTTGTCGTGGTTACGAGTTACGAGTTACCAGTTACGAGTTACAGGTTACAGAAAAGAGAAACGAGAACGAGAAACGAGAACGAGAAACGAGAAACGCCGATCTGTTTGTTGTTTGTGTTTTTCCTTTTATTGTTTATTGTTTATTATAGTTGTGAATTGTGAATTGTGATTTGTGGGTTGTCAGTTGTCACGGTTGTGGGTTGCTAGTTGCTATTAAGGTATTATTAATTTTATTATTACTTGTGTCAATTGTTATTATTATTGTCAAATTTTATGTCAACTGTTAACTGTCAGGGGTATTAAGCTGGAAGCTAGAAGCTAGAACACGGAAAACTGAACTACAAGACATAAACCATATATGAGAAACTGATCCTTTATCAAGAACCCACTTCCCACTTCTTCACCTCACTTTTTTTCTCTTTTCTTCTTCTTTTCTCTACTTGTACTTTTTCAACTTCTTTTCTTATTTTGATTTATTCTTTTATTTTATTCTTATATCTTTCTCTAAGGCTTTCGTTTACTTCCAAGAACAACTTACACTCGCTTTATCACATTCCTTGTTCAATACTTCTAATATTACAATGAGATTTTCTTTATCCGTTTTATCCGTTATTGCTTCTGCTATGGCAGCAACTGTTCCATCATCTGCTTGGACTACATTAACTCCAACTGCAGTTGCTCCATCTTGTGCAGTTACTGATTATCCATCTTCTTTTGGTATTGCAATTTCTACTATTACCACTGAAGTAAATATTAAGGCTAAGAGAGATGTCACTACTCAAATTAATGATGGTCAAATCCAAGCTACTACTGGTACTGAACAAGAATCTACTGTTGCTACTACTACTTCTTCTTCTTCCACAAAGGAAACCTCTACAACTGTTGAAAATGCAGATTATACCGTCACTGAAGATCAAACTCTTTACGTTTCTTACAGTGGTTCTTCTGCTAAAGCTAGTGCAGCTACTAACCCAGCTGTCATTGTTACTCAAATTGGTGATGGTCAAATCCAAATTCCAAATCCAACACCAATTGTAACTGAATCTTATATTGTTTCTTCAAACTCAGAAACCACAAGTACTTCTACTTCATACCTTCCAATTACATCATCATCATCATTTTCTTACAGATCAATTTCTTCAAAGAGTGAATCTTCCAAGACTTCATCTCAAGCTTCTTCTTCCTCTTGTCCAACAGGTTCTATTGCAAAGGAAGCTACTTGTAAATCTAAAAGTGATTTAGCAATGACTCTTGAAGATGGTCTTTTAATTGATTCCGCTGGTAGAATTGGTTCCATTGTTGCTAATAGACAATTCCAATTTGATGGTCCACCACCACAAGCAGGTGCTATTTATGCTGCTGGTTGGTCTATTGATGATGGTCATTTAGTCATTGGTGAAGATTACATTTTCTGGGAATGTTTATCTGGTACTTTCTACAATATTTACGATGAATCCATTGGAGATCAATGTATTCCTGTTACCTTAAATGTTATTGATTTAGTAGATTGTTAAACGATCAATTTTCTACTAAAATCAGCATAACAATATCCTTTTCATTTCAAAAAATATGAATATATTATATATTTCAGTTCTTTTACTAAACAGTTAACGTTGGAACAATTCCGGTTTATTTCCTTTACAATAATTTTGATACCTCTTATTTACCATTCACATTATATATATTTAAATATATATAGCATTCTAGGTCTTACCTACATTTATATAAACAGATCACCGGATCTTATTCAAAAAATCTATATATTGTGTTATCGCCTACATATACAAACATTCTATTTACAGTTACAATTCACAATTAATTTTAATTAGAAAAATAACTGTTTACAAAGTAAAAACTGAAAACATACTAATACTAATACTAATAACCACCTAAAAAAAACCAACTGCTAAAGTTGCTCAAAATTCAAAATCTAAAATCTTAAATCTAAAATCGATAAAATCTGCAACTCGGAACTCCAAAATTTACATTCCAGTAAACCCAAATAGTAACGCATTAAGCTTTTCACAACCCTAGTTACGGGTTACGGGTTACGGGTTGCTTTAGGGAGAGAAGAGAGAATGGGGGATAAAGGATAACTTCATATTTCAAATTTTTTAGTTTCGCATTATTTATTTTTATTTTCGCATTTATTTATTTTTATTTTTGCATTTATTTATTTTTATTTTCGCATTTATTTATTTATTTACTTT
Source organism: Pichia californica (assembly GCA_030574395.1). Lineage (NCBI taxonomy): Eukaryota > Fungi > Ascomycota > Pichiomycetes > Pichiales > Pichiaceae > Pichia > Pichia californica. The sequence goes on from JAJMEW010000164.1 coordinate 90,022, forward strand.
CTAACAAATTTCAAATTTCTCATTTCGTGTTATTCCAGAAATGGAATTCCGATTAGTTACTAACCCCAATCAAATATTGATGTTTTTTTGATCTATTCTTTAAATATATTTATGCTAGTTCCTTAACTTAAACAAACAATAAACCAAAACATGACAAAGCAATTGTATTCAGTGCCGCCCCATATATTCTTTTATTCATGGCGTGGAGCTCTTATTTTTGCTGCATTGTTGGCAAAATTTATATTGGCAGTCCAACCTTCCTATATCCATCCTGATGAATTCTTCCAGTCTTTCCAAATTTTATATAATGATAACCTTCCTTGGGAAGTGAAAGATATATTCAATATTAATAGATCAATAGTCCCTTTACTTATTTTTAATTATCCATTCATATGGCTTGGAAAAATGTTCAATTTATCAACATATCAAATTTATTTATTAATCAGAATCCAACTTACTGTTATATCTTGGATTATCACAGATTGGTGTTTATACAGACTAGTACCGATGAAACATGAACGTATAAAGGCTACTTTATTTACTATGACATCTTATTTAACACTCGTTCATCAAACTCACACATTTTCAAATTCAATAGAGACATGCGTATTGTTACCTACATTATATATAATTAATGATATCCGTTCATATCTTGAAACAAATTCACAACACACTTATAGCTTGTTTAAATTGATTGTACTTGGCATACTCGTTTCTTTTGGTGTTTTCAATAGAATTACCTTTCCTGCTTGGATCATCTTTCCATCGATTTACTTATTGAAATTCTTTTCAAAATATCCTCTCCGGTCTACTATACCAATATTATTTTTTCTAATTACTTCTTTAACCATCATATTAATTGACACCACATACTACGGGTCTTCAACTTATCAAATAGCACCATTAAATAATTTGTTATACAATATAGATTCAGAAAATTTAAGTAATCATGGAATACATGCCCGATTCACACACATCCTTGTGAATTATCCACAAATTGTAGGTCCACTGATCTTTTTGATTTTTCCATTCTCTAAAAACTATATTAAAACAACAACATTCTTATCCACTATTTCTGGGTTTATCATTCTTTCTATATTTCCACATCAAGAATTGAGATTTTTACTACCATCTGTCCCTTTATTATCAACCGTTATTAGCTTCTCTAATCCAACATTTGGATTCTTTAAAAAATATTATAAAATCGCATTATCTCTTTGGCTCATATATACATCATTTTCATCCCTATTTTATGGATTATTTCATCAGGCAGGTGTTGTTCCAGCAATTGTTAAATTTGATAATATTATAACAATAGATGGTCCAACTGTATTATTATTTTGGAGAACATATCCACCACCAACTTGGATGATTGATAAGTCTAAATTTACTAATCCATTTTACATATCCAAACAAGTTGATGGAACAGTTCCATTTAAAAAAATCGAGTGTGATGTAAATTATGTCATAGATTTAATGGGATCCGACGAAGAGAAATTAAATACTATAACAAACACATTTAAATCATCATGTAATTCATCTCTTTATCTTATAACCCCAACAAATGCATTCCTCAATCTAGATCATTCTTTGTACACTCAGATATGGTCAACTTTTTGGCATTTGGATATGGATCATTTCGAATATGATCTTCATGGTATCCAAACATTCACGCCTGGTATAGGATTGTATCATCTTCTGTAATTTACGGCTATTTGTTTTTTTATTTCTTACTTAATATGTATATATTATGTGTTGTACAAGAATTACACAACTATTTATAGAAATCAAATTTATCAACTTCACTACCGGTCTTAACTTGTGCAGTGTATGCTTCTTCCAGATCGCTCTGTATTATCATGTATCTGTTCTTTCTAACAGCTCTAAGACCAGCATCTTGCATTATTGCTGCAATAACAGCACCACTTAATGGATCATTTCTCATAATCAATGAATCCAAATCAGCTTCTGGAGCAATAGACATTTTAGATGCAATAGTACTAAAAATCATACGTCTTTCCCTTCTATCCTTTAATGATGGGAATTCAATTTTTCTGTCCAATCTACCAGGTCTTAAAAGAGCTGGATCTAAAGTGTCCGCTCTATTAGTAGCCATTATGACTTTAACATTTGTTGATTGATCAAAACCATCCATTTGTGTTAATAATTCAATCAAAATTCTTTGAACTTCTCTATCTGCACCAGTTTGTGCATCAAATCTCTTTGTTGCAATAGCATCAATTTCATCTATGAAAATAATAGATGGTGAATTTTCTCTAGCTAATCTAAATACATCTCTTACCATTCTTGGACCTTCTCCCAAATATTTCTGAACAAATTCAGAGCCGTTTATTCTAATAAATGAAGCTGTAGAACTATTTGCAACTGCTTTAACTAACATAGTCTTACCTGTACCTGGAGGTCCATAAAGTAACACACCTCTAGGTGGATCAATACCAATTTGTTTATATAAATCTGCTTGTACCAAAGGTAATTCAACTGCTTCTCTAATTTCTTGTTTTTGCATATCTAAACCACCAACATCGTTATATGTGACATCCGGTTTTTCTTTATCACCAACAATTGAAATTGATGAGTCTGCTTCTGGTGCTAATATATCAACCAATGCGTTAGAATGACGATGCAATGCAACAGATGCAGATGGTTTAAGTAATTCTCTGTCCAATGTAGATAAGATTCTTACAACATAGTTAGAACCAGTAGTAGAAGAAACAATACCTGTAGCTTGATCAATAGGTTCAAGAAATTGTCCAATAACTAATGGAACAGACTGAATCTTCTTTACTTCTTCTTGTGCTCTCACCAGTTCTCTTTTCAAATAACGTTGCTCATCCTTAATATATTCTTCTTGCAACAGAATAAGTTCTAAGTTCTTCTCTAATTTCTTGAGTTTCAAATAAACATCGTTGTTGTTATTGTTGGATGTGTTCTTGCTAAGGGATCCGTTCGCTGATTTCGTAGTGATTTTGTCGATCTTGTTGTGTGGAAGTTCTTCCTGTGGTATGATTCCAAGTTCCTCCATGGTTGTATGTTGTTTAATGTGGTGTTTATGTTGTTATCATAAGCTTACTAATATTTCAACATGTTCATAGTTCAAGTGTCGTTTGCCTTCGCCTTCACTCTCTCTTCACTCTTCACCATTCAACCTCAGACCTCAGGCCTCTCAGATTTCTCTCTTACTGCGCGCTGGCTATTTTTTATGTTATAAGGGGTCCCGATTAGGCAATAAGAATTTGTCAAAATTACAGAGTATTAACTCGAAGTCATAAATTATAAATAATAAATCGATAGGCATTTACTACTTCATTACATACTAAATATAAATATATCGCTTTCTCACATTATAAAAAAGATTAAAGCACAATGTGACCAATAATTATCCCGCAAATGGTACTCAAAAGGATGCTGCTACCAACAAATGTCTGAAATTCTCCTACTGTAGTGTTCAGAGGTTTAGCAGATCTATATGATATTGGCGACATATATCCAGCAAATTCCTTGATCCATCCATTCAAAATTTTATAGTAATGCTTAATATAAAGACTTAAAGTTTTTGTGTCTAGCTTTCTTCCATTGATGATTCTAAATGGTGGAAGAACATATATTGTATTTGTAGATATTTCTTCCAATTCCGCAACTGTTGGCCCTGTAGTCTCTTCCAATTCTGCAGGTTGACCAGCATAGTTTTCAATAGATTCTGAATTTTGTGTAACTGAAGCATCTGTTGCTGTTGTAGCAGCAAACTTTTGAATAGAGGCAGAATTTAACCTTTCCAGTTGTTCTTTCAAATCCTGAATATCAGAATCTAGTTTTTCACTATTTTGAAACAAATCTTTAACCTTACCTTCAAAAGAGCTAACCAATCTCCATCTCTTAAAGGGTTCAAAGACAAATTGAACCAGTAAAACTAACAACATGTTAATACACATAATTAAAATCGTTCCCCAAGTGGAAAATTGTCGTATTTTATCAGACCAAATCTGTTCTTCATGATATCTATTCATAATTGATCTAATCAAAGCGTCATGTGTAGTCTCTTGTAATTCTTCTAAGTTCTTCAAATTGCCAGTTGAATCTTTAACAGTTTTATCTAGATCGTGTGTAGTCATATATATTCTAGTAAATCTGTCTAAATCTACAGGATTCCAACTATTTTTTCTTTCTAACAATTCATTCACCTCTTTTTGTGAAGAAGATCTCAATTCAAGTGCTTTTTCATGATCCACCTTGGCGTTATGAATAGCTTCTTTAATATCTTTAAGCTTTTGTTCATTTTCGACAATAATATCCTTTAACTTCATAACTTTATTGTATCCTGTAATTTCATTGACAACATTCGAAGCTATTCTAATTGACTGTTTTAACTCAACAACATTGTTTCCTACTCTTTTACTCAATGAATCCTTTAATTCTTGTTGTTCTTTCTTCTTGGTGTTATAAAAAATAGTCAATTCTTTTTGTAATTGTTTCACATTCTCACTTTCTTTTACAGTATCGATAATTTGTTTGATATTGAAAATATCTGAGTAGGTATATTTATTATTTGATTGTGCTTCATGTGATGCAGTTGAATTTTCTTTGTTAATCTTCTTGCTATGTGTACTTGTCGAATCAATTATAGGGTCTGCGTCATTTCCAGTTGATGAAAATGTCGGTTCCGATTTCACTTTACTTTCGTTTATAATCTGTGGTTCTTCTATTAACCGACCACCTTGCGGAATATCAGCTAGAATTTTAGAAATTCGTTGCTGTACTTCATTTTCAACAAATTTATTTGATTCGTTGTTATTTGAAGAATCTGGGGATGAAGTTTGAAATTTAGAAGATGATGGTTTGTTGTATACACATGATGACGTTGTGAATTGTCTTGAGCTAGCAGAATACAAATTTCTTAATAGCACTATGTTTAATCTCATCATAATTACCCCCCTATATAAATAAAATTCGTTGTTGTAAAGGAAGTATGTATGTACCCATACAAATACAAGAACTTTTGAAGTATTAATTACTGTGTCTTCTATATATGGCTGAGCTTTTTGAGGAGAGATGAAAATTAAACGCAGGCGCTGAGCATTTTTAGCTTTTAGTGAAGATATATTTTAAAAAATAACTTTTACACATCTAGCTAACGTTGTATATCATCTTGGCCGTGAGACAGTTGTCACTACTTCCAGAAGATGAAGAAATTTTCTTTAAAGAGGAAAACAGTTACAGAAGGTAGGATTGAGAAGAAAGTCAATAGTTTTTCACTCAAATCTAAAAAACCTAACAACAGTAAAGAAAACGAAAATACAAGCACAAATAATTTAAAAAGGGATCTTCCAGGTTTTGAAGATTATGGTGAAAATATCCCAAGACAAAAAAATTTTGTTAAAATCACCAATCTCGATGAAATAACAAACAAAATGGAAGAATCTGGAAACGCATCACTTGTGATTGTACCACCAACCAATTCGAATTATTTACAGATTTTTTTGGCAAAACAGGCCGAACAAGAAAAGCAAAATATTAAAGATCTACCAGAGGATAATAGTTTAGAATTTGGATTAAATAAATTAGATAATGAAATCGATAAAGAAACCACCACTCCCAGCACTAACACTACGGCAAAAGCTTCTACAAATGATTTATCTGGTTTTTTAGGAGGAAAAGACGTCACTGATGAAAGCTATAACAAGGTTCCTGTATCCAAATTTGGTCTTGCCATGCTCCGAGGAATGGGATGGAGTGAAGAGCTAGAGAAGGACCGTCGAAAGGAGGCCAAACAGCATCATCTTGACATGAAAATCAGAGACAAGAAACATGTTCCTCTAGTTGGTCTTGGAGCTCATGTCAAGAAATAAGAAATATATATAAGTGCCATCGGGCTGCCTTCCGAATTGGGAAATTGCTATTAGCGTTTCACCCGGCTGCCTTTATTTCTCCTAATTTTTTAATTTTCCAGTCTTTTTTGCAAATTATGCCGTCTCTCGCATTTCGCATTTGCGATAAGAACTGAGGCAAGATGCAAGAGTCAGTCAGGGAGGTGAAAAAATGAAAAGATGATATACAGGGTAAAATACTTTCTTTTATTGATGGAGCAGGAACAGTGAATAACCATTAATTAAACACAGCTCAATTCATTCTAAGTAACCGAGCACATAATGTTTAATCCTACCATTGGGGAAGTTGATCCTTCAGCACCAACAAGAAAAGAAGGTAGTTCTAGGCGTACATCCAACTCAGAATCCGAATCTGGTTATGCTAGTTCCAATGCTAATTACGATGGTTTTTCAGATATTCAATCTACAAGAAGTGGGATAATTCCAAAGGCTCATTTGAAAAGTTCCTTTTCACATCCAGAACAAGTACAAAAAACTGGATCTTTGTCATTTAGAAAATACAGTGAATCAATTAGAAATAAAGATGCTTTAGAATTAGATGAATTTACATTTGAAGAAAATCCAATTTATGAAGAGGGTAATGAACCAATAACTGAATTAGAAAATAATACTTCAGTTGAAGTGGATATGGATGATGATGCACTTTATCCCAAGGGATGGCAACCAAAATTAGTTGTTTTGGGTAGTTTCCTTTCATGTTTTACTTTATTTGGTTTGATGAATGCAATTGGTGCCATTGAAGCATATGTTCAAGAACATCAATTAGCTGCTGAATCAGTTTCTTCAGTTTCTTGGATTTTCTCTATTTACATGTTTGTATCTCTTTTCCTTGGTTTATTAGTTGGTCCATTATATGATACATTTGGTGCAACTTATCTCCTATTAACAGGTTCAATAATGACTTTTGTTGGACTTTTCTCATGTGGTTCAGCAACTACAGTTTACCAATTCATTTTAAGTTTTGGTGTTTGTTCAGGTATTGGAACTGGTTTTTTAATGTTTCCTGCAATTTCTACCATTTCTTCATGGTTTGTTAAATCTAAGCGTCCCTTTTATATAGGTCTTGCACAAACCGGTGGTTCAGTCGGTGGTATTTTTTTCCCTATAATGCTTAGATTTTTATATGAGAAATATGGATTTGAATGGGCAATGAGAATCTTTGCATTTTTTAATTTAGGTGTTACCTTAGTTGGTGTTGTACTCACAAGAGATAGATTAAAAGAACTTAGAAAATTAACAAATGAACCTGAAGATGATCGTACCTTTTTGATGAAACTTAAAGGCTCGATTGATTTAAACTATTTTAAAGATAAAAAATTTATGGCTTTAACCAGTGCATTATTCATGAATGAGTTTGCTTTATTAATTGTTTTAACATATCTCGCTTCTTACGCAATAGCATATGGTGCATCTACATCTGAAAGTTATACTATGCTTACAATTTTGAATGTTGCCGGTACTTTTGGTAAATTTATTCCATCATATTTTGCCCAAAGATATGGTTGTTTTAATATGATGATTTTAATGTCTGTTTCTATGACTTTAGAATGTTTTATTATTTGGTTACCATTTGGAAAACACAAAGGTGCATTATACACATTCATTGTATTATTTGGTTTTGCGTATTCCGCAACATACTCTTTAACAGGTGCAACTGTTGGTGCAATAACTTCAAAGACCAAAGATTTTGGAAAAAGATATGGTTCAGCATATGCAATTGTGTCATTTGGTAATTTGATCTCACTTCCAATTTCTGGTGCTTTTATTGTGAACAAGACCACAAGTGATTACAACAATATGGTGGCTTTTGCCTCAGCCTGCTGTGGTTTAGCATCTGTCTTATTTATTGTGTCAAGATGGACAGTTGTTGGAAAGAAAATAAATGTAGCCATTTAATTTTTTCATTTATAGACAGTTGATTATGTAAACTATTTCTAGTTAACTGAAAATTCCATTAATTATGGGCGGATAAGCAACTTCCACCTTTTTTCATGTTCTACATATCCCACAGTTTTTAACTTTAATTAATTCTTGATTACAAATCATCAAATGATCAGAATATCATACTACTTTTGCCTTTTATATATATTTATGTAAAGAAATTCATATCCACAGTGTGCATTCCCTGAAAATCCAGACACACTCAGTTGAAAAGTTGTGAAAACTGTGGCTTTTACTTTAGGCTTGTATATATATCAACATAACATGTACCACGCTGCACAATTAGATTTAAAAATGATTTAAAAGCCAATCAATTTCCTCTTGTTGAATAATGTTTCATAAATGGAATTAATTGAGAAGTATTCTAAAAAAATATAATAAGATAACAGATAGATTACAAAAAAAACAAAATGACCACTACTACTATTTCCGAAGTCAAATCTATTAATACTCCGTCAGTTATTCAAATCAATGCTGATATTCCACTTGATCAAGCACTTGAAGAGTTGATCCGTAACTCCAAAGAAATCAGTATTACTAGAGGTAAAAGAAAGGGTAAATTTGAGACTGGTGCTGATAAGGAAGGTTTAGAACTTTTACCTGAATCCAGTAAAGAAAGATTACAAGCTGATGGTATTGATATTCAAGCTGGTTATCCCGAAGCTCCACCAAGGGAAGATATTCCTATTTATCTTGATCAAGCTTTTGAAATCAGAAACTATGATGTTCCATTTGTTGACAGAGGTAAAAATGCTGACCCAGAAAAGAAATCATTATTTGGTGCTGCTACAGAAATTATTAATTTAACTAAAAATGTAGGTACAGAAATTGTTGGCCTACAATTAGAAGACTTAACTGATCAACAAAAGGATGAATTGGCATTATTAATTGCAGAAAGAGTTGTTGTTTTCTTTAGAGATCAAAAGCTTTCACCATCTGCTCAACATAAGCTTGGTGATTATTACGGTAACGTCGAAGTTCATGCTCAAGTTGCACATGTTCCAGGTTTACCGGGTACTACAGTCATCTGGAATGATTATCAAGTTAAAAAGGGAATGAACTTGAATTTTGCTACAAGTAATTTATCAAATTGGGATTCTACTAAATATCTTAATGTTGGTAACCAAGGCTGGCATACCGATTTGGTTCATGAAAGACAACCAGCTGGTTATACTCATTTACATCTTGATGCAATTCCAGATGTTGGTGGGGATACTATTTGGTCTTCAGGTTATGGTGCTTACGATAAGCTTAGTGATGAATTCAAAAAATTTTTGGACGGTAAAGAAGCTGTTTATGTTTCTGCTCATCAATATTTAGACAGAGAAGATCCATTTGGTGGTCCAAAAAGAATTGAAAGAGTTCATCCATTAGTTAGAACACACCCTGCAACAGGTTGGAAATTTTTATATGTTAACAGAGGAATGACAAAAAGAATTGTTGGTTTATCACCAGTTGAAAGTGACTTAGTTCTTAATTATTTGTTTGATGTTTACGAGAAGAATGCTGATATTCAAGTCAGATTTAAGTGGACCAATTCTAAACAAGGTTATGGTACTTCTGCTATTTGGGATAACAGAATTTCTCAACACAGAAACGTTTGGGATCATGAAGGTGATCAACCAAGACACGGTACCAGAGTTACTTCATTGGCTGAAAAACCATATTTTGATCCGGAATCAAAATCTCAAAGAGAAGCTCTTGGAAAGTATTTACACCAATGGGATTAAATTAATTCTAGTTTTCTTTATTTATTATATATTACTTTTATAACTTTATTACATGATTTTTTTTATTATTTCATTATTTCAAATATTGAAGACTTATAACTTTGTAATTATGTAGAACATCTTCATTAAATTTTGAATGATAGTATTTTAGTACATCGATAATATAAATTTAGATTTAGAGGAATAAAAGCTTGTTATCAGATCTACATTGCTTCGGTTCGACAAAAAGACATCCCCTAAAACAGCCATCGCTATCTCCCAAAGCTTGCCGAGCGCCACAGTCAACAATAAACGATGTGGCTGTGACAATAGCATCTCATCTCAGATCCGTGTCTCGAATCAAGCTATTGTTTTCAAACCTCAAGTCCATCGAGAAACAAATTATGGCTTCACTTGATTTTTATTCTACAATCTACAATCCAAAATCTGTTATCGATACAATATAAATTAATCGGATATCCGGATATATAACTTAAAACCATTTAACACCACTATTTGTAATCTTATATTATTAAGCCACCGCCACTAACACCACATTTTTGTGAGTTCCTTATCAGTTATTAGTTAACAAACAGTTAACAGTTATCAGTTAACAGCCTCAGCAAACAAAAAAACAACAGTTTATGAACATTTGTTGATAAATGTTAAACATTAAGCCATAGTGTCACAGTATTATTTATTAGTAAGCAATACCTGGTTGTATTTTAGATTGTTTTAAACCAATCAGTTTTGAGTTTTGAGTAAATCAAACAAAGTTTATTTAATGCATGTACTAAAAATTTCAAAATATCTTTTGAAAAATAATGTGCAATTAAACTTAATTTTGATAATATATATATATTTTCTTTCAAAATGTTAACAATATAGAAATAATGATATAATTTAAAATTATTTTTATTATTGTAATTTAGAAAGTTAAATAATAAAAGAAAAACCATGTTTCTAAAAAAATACATTTATAAAATATAAAAAATAAATATTAAACAATAAATATTAAAATATTAAAACAATCTTAAATATTCTTTGAAAATAAAGCATTTTGATCACGTAGACGCTTGGCATCTCTCTTTGTAAAATACAAAGCAATAAATGTAAAAACTAAACCTAATGCACTTAAACAAGCAGTGTAAGTAAACCCGATAAAATACACAGGAGCATCTTCAGAATTCCAGACTAATATAGGAACCCATGCATTTGTAACATAAGCTAAGGTGTTAGTGATAACAACAAGAAAGTTTCTTTTCATGTCATCTTGAAACATTAAACGATTAACCCAAGAGAAAATTTGTGGTTGACCCCAACTTGTAGGAATACCATTAATATAATAACTTGCCCAATGTAAACCAATTGGAATATTCCATACAGCAAGACAAGAACATCCAAAAATCAAACAAATAAAATATAAACCAACAAAATAATGGTTTAATCTTCCACCTAGAAAATCATGAAGGTACGAAAAAATTAAAGTAAAACCAATTCCAGCACCACTTAAACTTGATGGATAAATATTATATTTACTGGATGGAAGTTTCAAGTCATATTTCATCCAAGTAGTAAATGTTGGTTGGGATGTTGCAGCACAAGTGTTGTTATAACATAAAAATAAGACTGGGAAAACATAGATGTGCCAAGTATTAAAAAAAGATTTAATTTTCTTCCAAGTATATTTTCTTCTCGTGTTAAGCTGAGCTCCAATTCTTCTTCTTCTTTCTAAAGCAACTAATTTATCCTGCTTAGTAAAATACCATGCATCTGTAGTTGATGGAGTATTAGGATCAACAAAAAGGGTATATATACCGATTGGAAATGAAATAACAGCATCAAATACAAACATCCATTTAAAAGGAGTCAAAACACTTTTGGAAAATCTACGTAAAACTGCTTCTTGTAAAGGACCAGATATCATACTAGCAGCAGTACCAGACACTGCAAAATAAGAAGATCTTTTTGACAATTCTGTTGGACTATACCAAGATCCAACTAAATATTCTAAACCAGGGAAATAACCAGACTCCAATAAACCAACAAAGAATCTGATAGCATAGATTCCTTGAATCTTATCTTGCTTACATGCAATCATTAAAACAGTTAAAATAGCCCAGCAAATTTCCAAACCACCAAGATAATATCTAGCAGATATTCTATGTAAAATTAAATTAGAAGGAATTGCCCCAATAATATAACCAACAGTCCAAAGTGTAACCATATAATTATATTGGTTTTTTTCCATGTTAAAATATTCTTTCATTCCGTTAACATATGCAGTTGAAATATTAGATTGATTTAAGTTTTTAATAAAATAACCACACATTGAACTTGATAATAAAAACCAATCTAATTTTAACAAGAATAATTGTTCCTTTGGATGTTTGTCCAGACCATCCCAAAAGAAGTGAGCAACTCTCCACCATAATTTTTGTCTTTTAGCAAGTTCTGCTTCAGTAAGCTCAACTGTTAAATCAATATAGGGTTTTGTTTCATCTAAATTAATACCTTCAATATCTTCAGGATTTGAAAGATATGATTCTGAATCACTACCTGCAACATCAAGTTCTGTAAGCCTAGTACCAACAACATTGATATCATCATTTTTGATGGAATAGTTTGAGTTTGAATCAGATTCAATAGTAGTATTACCTACGTGTTTCGCCATACTGTTTATTGATGTTTGATGAAAATAATTATTTTAGATAATTATTCCAAGAAGATTAGAAAACATGATAGATGGATTTTGAGTTTCTTTTAAATCCAATTTTACTTGTATAAAATAACTTGAAAGGAGCTATTTATTCAAGTAGTTAGATTAAATGATTTACTGAGATGTTGCATGTTTGCCACAATTCAGAAATCATTGATAAGCCATTATTTTTATTACAATAAATGATATATATATAACTAATAATATCTAGGTTTTTTTAGTGTAAAGATAAATTTATTATACACCTCATATACATGTATAGAAATGCAAGGTTTAAAATAGATATTAATTAACTATGGCGGAAAATTGTGGCATGAGGGATGAGGGATGAGGGATGGGAGATGGGTGATGGGGCACGGAGATTGGATCTATTTGAGCTGATAACCATTAACCATTATGAGGAAAGAAGAAAGAGAAAAGAGAAAAGCCACCGAGATCAGGTCTTTCTGCTTTTCATTTTTCATTTTTCATTGATACTTGCACCCATCACCGTACACTGTACACTCATGATTACTCATTGGAGAGACGCATTCGCATAAGTTCCCTGTTTGGGAACAATTAGGATTGCTTACATTCTCAGCTTCCGATTTCCGATTTCCGATTATCGGTTCGTGAACTCTGTATGTTTATTTGTAAAAGGGAATAAGGTATATCATGAAGCAAATATTAATAAATAAATCTCCATATATACACAGGAAGCGTAAACAAGGTCTATAGAGCATATATGATTAAATATATAGAATGAGTGATCCCAGTACCCCCGATTTTTGCAAGAAGCTAGATGAACATGTTGTATTAAAAATGTTTAATGAGATTTTCGAATCAGATAAGAACCATGACCTTTTATTTGAAGAATATTTAAATTCAAGAGGATGGAAAAGTAAACATATATGTTTGACAGATGACAACTATTTAGATACTTCTGCAGATACATCCGGATCATATCATGGTGATAATATACGATTCAATTTATTCCCGGATTCAACAGATAGGATAGACTCATTTGATGGCGAAGTTGATCGATTGAGTGATCTGAGTTTTAGATCTAATGAACTTAGAGGTAATAATCAACATGCTACAAATACAGGTTATCAAAATCATCAGATTCTTCCTGATAATATTGATGAAGATGACGAAAATGTCGAGAGTTCAAATGAAGAATCAGTTGATAATATACATAATGAAGAAGAAGAAGAAGAAGAAGAAGAAGAAGAAGAAGAAGAAGAGGAGGAGGAGGAGGAGGAGGAGGAGGAGAATACTTCAGATTTAATGATACCCGTTGACGAAGATGCAGAATATGCACTTACTGAACTACCGTTTTCAAATTTACTTCTCACAAAAAAACATTTTAACAATGGCTTATATCCTTTACGAGAGAATATGTTTATATACACTCAAACAGATGTCATAAATAGAACATTTTTACGAAAAATCACACAGGCCACCAAGGTTTCAACATCAAAGCATTATAGTGGAATACCATTGAATGCAAAAGATACATTAGTAAATTATTCAAGAAGAAAAGTAAGAGAAATGAATTATGCGAATTTAGATAGAATTTTAGAATCTAAAAATCCAATGTTTACTGTTTTAAATCAACCTTGTCAGAAATTCCCATTACATACTACATTAACCATTAAATCTAAATCTCAATGCTTATTGAATGTGCCAGATTTGGGAAATTTTGGAATTTCTGGATATTTCAGAAGTAATCTTTCATCTATTTATAAAAATGGAAACACTCAGTTGTTGATTGTAGCAACAGGGCCAAGAGTTAATTTTTTTGACTTAGTAAATTTGAAAATCAATGGGAACAGTACTCCAAAATTTCTTGGGTGGATTCATTTAAAATTTAGAAACACTACTTTACAACAGGTTAGAAACTCAGTTAATCCATATGAACCTTACTCAATTAATTATTTAACTGTCAAGAAATATAAAAAAGATAATTTAGACTATGATGTTTTAGCAGTTTGCAATGACTATAGTCAAGTTTTATTATTAAATATGAATGAGATAGCTAATCAAATGCTTACTACTGAAAATTTAACTCCAATTATTGAACGACAACTATACGAAGATTATGATACTAATAATGATGCAATGATATTTGAGTGCATGAGTGTTAACAATTCCATTCCTTTATTTAAATCAACCTTTTATTATGTTGCTAATCCTCTTGATGTAAGATCTAGTGCATGGTGTGTTGATATTAATGGATCAACTGTTATAGTGTCTGATAATTCTCGCAAAGTGAGTGTTTTTGTTGATGGTGTTTTCAAGGCCGAATCTCCATTTTTAAGTCATAACATTCCCTATTTAAGCACATTTTCTGTTGATGACAAAAGTGATGAATTTTATATTACATGTGGAACATACAAATCTCATATTTATATCTTAAAATACTCTTATACTGAAGAAAAAATGATTATTTGTGATACTATTGAAGCAGAAGTTCCTGTTTGGTCGACCAACATTTTCCATCATAATGATTTTCTTGAAGTTAATTCCATGAAAGAATTAACAGGAGATTTAGTTTCTGATTTGGATGGAAGTAAATTAGATAAAATAATTACTCAAAGTTTTGTTTTGAATGCTGACTCTGATCCTAAATTTAGTGCACATTTTGGTTTGGCTTCATGTTTTACACATTTGACTATTCCGTCAATTACAAATCGTCATTATCAAAAAAAGATAATTCATAAATCTTTGGCATTGAATGATAATAATCAACTTGGAAGGATACGGAAGTTATATGACGACTGGTATATATCACATATTCGATTATATAATGATGTCAAGAAACCTTTGATAAGTTCAATTAAAAGCAATGAGAATGATAAACTTGCAGATTACTATATAATTGCAACAACTGCACAATCTATGGGATTATTTTCCTTTAAAGAATTGATAAACTTGGCTACATGTAAGACGGTCTTTCCAATTATTGAAAAATCTTTTATTCTAGAAAGATACGATAGAAATATACCCAATGGTGATAATACCGATTTGAATGAAGATAGTGAGGATTATTATATTAATATTAATGATGATGATAATATTGATAATGAATTTGTATCATACCGACCAAGAGCAACTAGGAATGAACCAATTATGCCTCCTGGATTTGAATTTTTGAATAGAATTTATTTGACATTGATGATTCCAGAATTAAATTCTGCTGTCGTTGCATCACAAGCTGGTCAAGTTGCAATCTTTAGAATGACAAGTTATCACGGATTACATGCAATGAGATTAGAATGGTTGTTAATAGATACTGAGAAATATTCAATGGCAGTAACAGGTAGTGTTAGAAGTATTATTGGATTAACTGGGCAACCAGCTGGTAAAGGACCAAATGGTGAGCCACAATGGGAAATTATTGTTGTTTTTAGTGATTTACTAATATTTAAATACAAGATATCCAAATATGTTAAAAAAAGATCTATTGAAATTTTACGAGCATCTAATTTTTTGTAAGTTTTTATAGAATTTTCAAAGATTAATAATTTATTCATTATTGTCATTATACGGTTTTATATATAAGAGAGAAGTATTATGTAAATATTATTTTTTTTCTTTGAATATATATAACATGTTTGAATTATATATAAAAAAAGATTAGAGGAAAAATAAATTGTTTGACATGTTTTAAATACAGAGGAGGTAATGACATTTGTTCATGAAAAAATAAACATATACACATATAGATTTATGCATAAGCTTATTTGGAAGCAGCGGCAGCAGCATCTTGAGCTTGCTTTTCAGCAGCAGCTCTTGCAATATCTTCAGCAGTTGGCATACCTTCATTAACGATCTTTCCAAGAGTTAATTTTTGATCAGCCATCAGTTCTTTCGTCTTTTCTTGTTCTTCCTTTAATAACTTTTCACCATTTTCTTTCAAATAGTTATACATATGAAGATAATTTCTTTGACCTTGTTCACGAATTTGATCTAATGGCATTTTCTTTGCCCCTCTTAAAGATGGGGGAATACCAAGAATTGTAGAGAAAAAATCATTAGATTTTTTACGTGCTTGAGCTTCTTGCCAATCTTGTCTCATTTTATTTTCTCTAATAGCAAATTCTTCTGGGATATGATCTTTATCATCAAAAGATTTCAAAACATCTCTGACATCTTTAGTATGAGAAGTAGCCAAATATTCTAAGAAAGGAATTAATTTGATTAAACCATCATCCTTTTTACCATTCCATTTGGCAACTGGAATAGCATTTTCTGGTTGCATAGAGTAACAATCTTGATCTGGATCGATGATGACAACTTTAGAAAGATCTCTATTTAATAAACTTAAATCTTTAATTAACTTACCATCTTTAGAACGACAAACTTCTTTAAATAAAGAATAAGAAATAAAAGCATGATATGGATCTAATTTAGCAACAGTATTTTCAGCAAATGCCATAGAAGAACGTGAAAAGATAACAATTTCATAATATTGAGATAAATAACCTAAGAAATAATCTAAACCTGGTCTCTTAGCAGTTTGCCAACCCTTTTTATAATTCCAAGCAGAATGAACCAATAAGTCATCTAATTCTAAAACTAAAGTCATTGGTTGAGCATAAGGACCTGCTGGTTGAGGTGGTAATAAATCAGTAAATGCTGGCTCAGAAAATACATCAGATACACCCAATAATCTTGTTCTTAATCTTTTAAAGATTAAACTTGGAGACATACCATTATCAGATTCTTTGTAAATTTCTGGTTCTTCAATTGGATCATAATCTCTAGCCATATAACCTACAAAACCTAAATTTGCTGCAAGGAAAGAAAACCAAAACATACGAGAATAAAATTCTTTCTTTTTATCTATTGTTGATTTTGTATTATTTCTTCTTGATCTTGTTTGTTCAAATTCATCTTTTGGTTTTTCTTCAGATTCTTGTTGTTTATTTGCTTGTGGTTGTTCATCAGTATCAACACCTGCTTTTGATAATAAATCATCATCTAAAATAGATTTATTTGAATTCTTATCATCTTTAGAAGTAGCATAATAACGATACGTTTGAATGAATGATGAGTTTTTGACAGAATTTTTAGTGAAAATAACATTTGAGAGACGTCTAACAGGAGAGACAGATGCAATAGGAAGACAAAGACCCGACTTAAGGGCAGACTTAATCAACACAGCAGACATGTTTTATAAGATGTTGGTGGTGTTGATATTGGTGTGACTCTATGTGGTTTAGAACAGAAATCTTTGTGAAAGATAGTTAATAATGAGCAATGTCGTCCATTTGTTCTTCATCAGTTGGTATAAGTTGAAATTTCAGACAAGCCAGAAGCCAAAAATCAAAAAAGCGTGCGAATTTGCACCACAGCACAATACACACTCTACTACATAACAAGGTTTAACATTTTACATTTTGCATTCTCCTCACATTGAGGACAGAGTATATACTGCTACTTCAATATTTATGTATTTATGGTCAATACATCCATATCTACCTACAATATTTGTAAAAATATCCCAGTCAGTAGGTCATCATCAGGTCATGGGTCTATCCCGAAGGAGACCTGCACAAACGATGGTTTTAACGCTGAGGGGTGGGCTGTTAAGCCCGACACATTGATCGGGGAGCCACACAGACAGAGGCAGCGCTGACACCTGTGGTGCCGTTAGAGAAGCACTGCATGTCCTGTGACTACCTGGAGAAAGAAAAAAAGTAATAAGAAGATCCAGATAAAGCAAGTGAAAGTTATCAGTAAAGAAGGGCAAAGAACAAGAACACAAGAAGAAAGAAGAACAAAAGAAAGAGAAGAGTGAGAGAAGCAGCGAAGAACAAGAACAGACACAAGACGAGAAAGGTAGAGTGACAAAGACATCAAAAGAGAAGAGGGTGAAAGAGACATATAGTTGGATGTGGAGGGTTTCGTTTCTCTTTTGTACATCGCAAAGTGTAATTTACCACCCACCACACATATGGCAGACCCATTTGCAGCACAGTTATCAGCTTTTAAGAAGTCTCTTAAATCTACCACGGATCTTCCCCAACAAAAGAGAGTGGTGAATTCCCCAACACCACAGTCACATAATACACAAATATCACAGTCATCATCTTCGTTGTCTTTGAAACGACCGGAATCATCTGATTCAAAAGATTCATCTATTAAAAGAATCAAGGTATTATCTGGAACTGATGGAGTTTCAGAAAAATTAGTCAATGAAAGTGATGATGATTCAAAAGCTGCTAATGGTGCAGGTAGCGTTGCAGAAGCAACAAAGAGAACAGCAGCTGCTCAAGCTGCTGCTGCATCTGGACAGGATAATTTAACTATGAAATTGATGTCTTCATCAGATTATATTAAAAGTAAAGATCGTGATGTTCCTATTTTTGAATTGGAAACTTCTCTTGGTTTTAAAGTAGATAATCAACTAATTAAATGTTTATCTAACGTGGATAGAATTCAATATAATCCTGAATCTTCTTCTTTCCAATATTTATCTTTACATAATATTAAAACAGGCGAAGATTTATTGCGTGTTTTAAGAAATCAACCTGCATATGCTGGATTAAGTGTAAAACAATTGAAAGATGGTTGGAATAATTGTCTTACAACAATATCTAAATTAGAAAAAGAAAATGAAATTATTGTTCATAAAACTAAAAAGGATAACTCACCAAGACATATATGGCTTAATTTTGATAAACTTCCAATCCGTGTTTATAATGGTGTTCAAAATATTCAAAATTGGGAGATAATAACAGGTCAAGTACCTGCATTATCACAGAATAACACTGATGGATTAAATAATAAACCAAAATCTTTAGACATGATATTTTACGAAATGTGGAATGCTGTTAATATACCGCAACATGATGACTTGGTGAAATTGTTACTTGATAATGGTTTGAAACCAACTAATGCAGAACCAGAAAGTATGAAGAGTAAGAAAATTACATCGGTTCAAGAACGTAAACAAAAGAAACCGAGACGTGGTAAAGTCACTAACCTTCATATGAAGGGTATCCTTAAAGATTACTCAAGTAAATTCAAATAACTGGTATTTTACTGATTCCTCTATTGTATATTATTATCATTATATATGTGTTTAGTAATTTCTTTATTAATAGGAAATATAGGAATGTACATAATTAATTATATTATTAAAATAAATACATATGCTGATAAATATACGATACATAAATCTAATCCGATTTCTTTGACTTCTTTTTGTCTTTCTTTTCTTTTTTATCTTTCTTTTCTTTCTTGTCTTTCTTATCCTTTTTATCTTTCTTATTCTTTTTACTCTTTTCTGATTCTTCGATATCATCATCATTCTCTATATCATCATGTCTTCTCTTGGAACCAGATTTACTTTTTGGACCGGGCACAACAGGCTGCTGAGCTTCGGTAAAGTCATTAATGTAATAACCGGTTGGAAAATGACGCATTCTTAGTCCGGTTTCCTTTTCAACATCAGTACGTTGAATAACAACCTTATTGTAATTTATATCCGGAATTTGAACATTTTCATATACATCTAAATATCTTGTAATATTAATATCGGATGCAGAAAATCTAGATACACCATCTTTGGTAACTGGAACCAATACTTTAAATTTACCATCTTTACCTAAACCAGTATCATTTATATCTTCTGTTATACTGTATGATTTATCTTCAATTTTAAATGATTCATTATCAATAATAGGTAGAGCTTTGATTTTAGACACATCAACATCAGCAGGAAGTTTAATTAACCAAACTTGTTTCTTCTTGTTGATTGATTCTAAAACATCAGGTTTCTTAAGACCCATTTTCTTTGTAAATTTTTTAGGTGGAACAAATTCGACTGCTTGTTCCTCGAGATCTCTTTCTGCTTCGGAATCAGTCGTAAGACCGTCGTCAGAATCAACAATCATCTCATCAGATATAATTTTCTTGGCCATGATTTTTTGTTGTTTGTATGTATATGTAAATTATTCTTTCATACATATATATAGGAATTTGATATGAATCTCTTTTATTGTTTTACCAGAGAAAAATCAGACATTGAAAAATTTGAAGCACTAAAAAAAATTGAAAAAATCAGTAAAAATGCGAAAATACAAAAAAATGAAAAATGAAAAATCAAAAATATTTAATGTCAAAGCGCTCGCCCAATCGGGCGATTTTAAGATTACAAACATCTTAGGGGAATGGATGTGTTCTTTGTTGTTTAGCAATGGCAACTAACTATTGATGGCAAATTGATTGTATTGAATAACAATCATACACACACAAACAAACAAACAAACAAACAAACCACACACACACACAATATCAGATATTCTAAATTCTATGGACACACATAATATAAACATGTCAATGCCAACCACGGGAAATGGAACAACAAAACTCCAAGCCGCAGTTACTGCAATGAAAACGGCACTTGCAGAAATAATTGATACCAATAATTACTTGAATGCCAATATTAATGATCCATATGTAAACTTTGCATTTAGTATTTATTCCAAATATAATAATGACTTAGACTTTCATAATGCAATGACATTCCCTATTCAATTACCTGCATCATTATCATCTTTAGATGTCTATCAGAATATAACTTCTTCTCAATTTCAACATCAATCAACAATACCAATTTCACAAAATCTTGAAAATCTAGTTCAACCACAAAACTCTTCATATGCTAATGTTCCCTCTTATATCCATTCAGAAAATACTCCATACCTTTTTTCTGTATTTCCCCCTTTTCTTTATTTACCATTAGAATCTTTTGGTCCATCAATTCTATTTGATGATGTTCGTTTTGACAGATTATGCTTTATTGGTTCAACTTTGTTTGAATACCTTGTAAAAATTACTTTATATAAAAAAGAATCCAAATTTACACCTGATGATATCATGAGAATTACTAAATCGATAGTAAATGCAAGCTCTTTATCAATTCTATGTCAAGCATATAATATAGAATTTAATTACAAATTTATCGGTTATTCTACTCCTGGATATAAACTATTTCTTGCATTTTTAGGTCAATATTATGAAGAAAAAATAGATAGTGGTAATTCTGAAAGTGATTGGGAATTAATGTTTAGATGGATTGAACAATTATTGGGATATCAAGCATTTACTGATACAAGTCCACCCAAAGCTCATATAAGTATTTCTCATGAAAAGAAAATTGAAAAGAATATTGAAACTGAAAATGATGCAGTATTAAAATATTTAGGCCATGAAAAACCTAATTCGAATGATAATTTTAAATTACAAGATTTTATTCAATCCGTACAACAAGATTTAAATCAAAGTATTTGTGCATCAGCAGAAATTACATATACTGTTGATGAACATCCTGAATTAAAATCTGGAATGTTTACATGCATTCTGTTTGTAAATGGAACTGAAACTTCATCTTCTAAAGCATTAAATAAAAAGCTTGCTAAATCTGGTGCTGCATTATTTGCTGCTATTGATAGAAATATGATAAAAAATTTGAAAAGATCATATCATGATTTTTGGACAAAAAAATACATAAATAAAGAGAATATAATAAGGAAAGCATTTTCACTTGATCCAAGATTTGAGTACGTTGATGTTGAGTTGTTATCATCATCTGATTCTAAATCTGAAGTAACTACTGCGTTGGAATTAGATGAGAATAAATCAACTATGAGTCCGATTCCATACCATCCAATTTTAGATAAAGATAAAAATGATATTATGTTATCAACTGCTAAAGAAAAATTATACGCTTATTATAATTCTAAATTTGGAATAGTACCTAAATATGAATATCAGCAACTTGGCAATTCTAAATTTAAAGCAGATTTATTTTTAGGAAATAAACTGATGAGTAGTGCAGTTGCTACGAGTAAAAAAGATGCAAGTGCTAAAGCAGCACTTCAAGTTATTGAACAAAATTCCGATGCCTTTTAAAGTTTTAGTCGATACTTTTTTATTTAATGGTTATACGAAATGGTTGGTTTGACTTTTGATAGTACTATATACTTATAAATAAAGTTAGTAAAAATAAATAAATATAATAGATGATTAATATTCACCACTATTAAATATGTTAATTTCAGAAGGTGCTTTAGCATCAACCATATTTACACCTTGTAATTTTTGTTCATTTAACGCTCTAGCAGCTTCAGCACGTTGCATGTAATCTGATTCATCACCACCAACATATTTACCGGTAAAGACACCCGCTTCAAAACCTGTAATTTCAGGTACATCATCACTTCTAGCAATGAATGAAATGATTGAATTATCTCTTGAAACAACTGGAGTAAGAGCTAATTCACGTTCATGATATTTAAGTGAATCATCTCTTTGACAACATTCGATTAAATCTTCTAATTTTTGATAGAAAACATGATCTGCACCAATCTTTGAAGAAATTTCCTCTTCTGTTCTATTATAACCAACTAATTGTTTGTTATCTGCCAAATCTATACCATAAATATGATTATATCTAATAACAGGGGAACATGAAGCAAAAAAGACTCTTTTTGCACCTGCTTCTCTTGCCATATTAACGATTTCTTGAGATGTTGTACCACGAACAATAGAATCATCAACTAAAAGTACAGATTTCCCATAAAATTCAGAAGCCATTGCATTTAATTTTCTTCTAACTGATGATTGTCTTTGTTTTTGATCTGGCATAATAAATGTTCTACCAACATATCTATTTTTAATAAAACCTTCTCTATATGGTAAATTAAGTGTAATTGCACATTGTAATGCAGAATGTCTTGAAGTATCAGGTACAGGTATAACAACATCAATTTCATTTAAAACATCTTTACTTTGAGATTTATAATATTCAGTAATATTTTTAGCAAGTTTTTCACCCATTAATAATCTTGATCTATAAACTGATATACCATCAAGAACAGAATCTGGTCTAGCAAAATAAACATATTCAAATATATCTGGGGTGTAAGATTTTAATGGAACAACTTGTTTAAATACTGGAGTCATACTATTTTTATTAATAATAACAGCTTCACCTGGTAAAATATCTCTGTAAACTTGATAACCATGCGCTTTTAAAACAACTGATTCTGATGCTAACATATAATCTCTTTCACCATTATCTTTTAATCTTTCACCTATTAATAAAGGTCTAATACCGTGTGGATCTCTAAAACCTATTATACCATAACCTGCTAACATTGAAACACAAGCATAAGCACCTTTAACTTTGTTAAAAACACCTTCTAAAGCTTTAAAAATATCGTTTTCATTAACTCTTGATTTATCATAAGTTGCTAATTCAGCCGCAAATAAATTAAGTAATAATTCAGAATCAGAATCAGTATTAATATGTCTATGAACAACTTCATCCATATATTTTTTTAATTCTTCACAATTTGTTAAATTACCATTGTGTGATAATGAAATACCATAAGGTGCATTAACATAAAATGGCTGAGCTTCACTATTTGAAGATGAACCAGCAGTTGGATATCTTAAATGTGCAATACCCATATTACCAACTAATTTAACCATTCTTTCTTGAGTGAATACATCTCTAGCCATACCATTACCTTTACATTGATATAATCTACCTCCTTTACCACAAGTAACTATACCTGCAGCATCTTGTCCTCTATGCTGTAAGTAAAGAGAACCATCAAATAATTCAGATGCAACATTAGTATTTTGATCAGAACTTACTATACCTAATATACCACACATTTGATTATGGTTATAATTTTGATTTAAGGAATTGGATAATTTAAGAAGGTTTATTGATATTACAAAAAGAGAAAGAAACAGAAGAAAAAACGAAAGAAAAGATTAAGGTATTAAGAATACTACTCTTATTGAAGTGGAACAAAGACAAAAGAAGTGTAGAAACTAACAAGAAAAGAAAGAACTAGTAGGTGAAAAAAAGATAAAAAAATAGGGAGTTAAAGAGATTAGCCTGAGAGCTTTGCTTTGTCCTTAATCCCCGCTGAGTACTGAGTACTGAGTACCGAGTTAGACAGAGTCAGTTGAAATTTTGAGTAAATTGATTCTGAAAATTTTTTTGATAATTAAAATGAAATCAAAAGAATTGATTAAAAATAAAATAAATGAGAAAATGAGTTTAAAAATGCAGCACGTGACATTCCATGCTGGCAGGCACCGCACCCTTAGCTGACGTAAGCACAATGGAGTGTGTCGGCATTTAGACCGAATTCAGTTGCTATCTTTCTTCCTTCCTCATTTGGAGTGCTGGTGCCGGTGCAAGGATGTGAGGCTACCCTAATAAGCCTGCTGTAGTGCATAAACCATAATGTGGATGATGATGAATGATGGATGGATGGATGGATGAATGATGGCAGGGCCATTCCACAGGACATACACTACTGTCATTATACGTATATCTTTATTTCTTTATACGTGTACACTGGTCAGCAACACAAGCAGAACAGTCTCCTCGTACAACAAAAGATTCTTTAGTGTCACATTTCGGAACACTGATCCCTTATTCATACACAAATTTAGACTTACATTCAAACTTAGAATCAGACGCATAACAAATATTAATTAATATCGCAATTCACATAACAACTATTAATATCAATAACATTAGCATAATAGTAATAGCAATACCAATATATACATAGATAGGAATATATATTATTTTCCTATAAATCACTATATATATATATAATATCATTCCCATACACAAACTGACATAAATAATCTATTTTCCTATCTCCGGTTTATCTACTACAGTTTCAATTCCATTAATACTTCTCTATCACACGTTAGTATTCTCATTAATTCAACCAATCACACTCTAAAAATTCATATTTTATTCAGTTTAAAAAAATTCACATATACTTTTCTATATATATATCCCTCTGACTTTTCTATAATATTAACAAAAAAACAAATATAAATAAATCAAAATGGGTAATGAAGGTTCAAAACCGAGTAAGGGAAACTCCAATTTTTCAAGATCGGATACTATGACATCTACAAAATCTTCTAGATCTTTGAAAAGTAGAAGGTCAAATATAAACATTGAAAAATTTAATACCAATTCTCAAAATGGCGATATAGTGGCTAATATTAACGAATTAAAGTCTCCAACAAATACACAATTTAATCATCATATTCATAATACCCCAACATCACATCATTCTCAGATAACTCAAACAGCATCTCAAAAACCAATTAATAGTAGGCGTAGTTCCTTTAAGTCCACATTTTCAAGTGACAACAACAACAACAACAACAACAACAACAATAATAATAATAATAACAATAATGATAACAACAATAATAATAACAATAATAATAATAATAGTTCTAATCATGATTCTAAATCTGATCATTATGATTACATTTATGATGAAGAATTCAATCATGATGATCATAATTATTATATAGATAATATGAATAATTTAAATTCAAACACAAACCTTAAATTACCTCCGTCTATGGCAATATTAAAACCAAAATCTCCAATTTTAAGAATGAATTCGTCCACTTCAATTAATGATACTTCTATTCAACATATGTCAAGTATTGAACGTCAACACAGTAATTTAGAAACTACAGGAAATATGAATAGTAATATGTCAAGAAGAAATTCTTCAAATACTCTTAGTTCATATAATAGTAAAAGTAGTAGAAACAGTAAGACTAGCAGAAGATCTAGTCGAAGTACTCATAATTCAAATAATGATAAAGATAATAATAATGATAAAGATCATAATAATGATAATTGTGAATTGAATAGTACACACGGTGTCATACCGACTGAATCTTTTAAAAATATGCATATAGACTCTAATGCTGTAGATGATCAACAAGATGCATCATATATTTCAAACTCAAATATAATTCCAAATATAAATACAAATACAAATACAATTCCAAATGCTAGTACCATTTCAAATACAAATTCAAATACTATTACAAATACAATTACAAATACAACACCAAATTCAATACCAAATTCAATACCAAATATAATCTCAATTCCAAATACAAGTTCAAATACAAATTTAAATACAATTCCAATTTCAAATACAACTCCAAATACAAGTTCAAATTCTAATTCAAGTATGATATCTAGATCACATTCTCGGTCAAATTCAAATTCAAATTCAAATTCAAATATCATAGCTAGATCACGTTCACATTCTAATTCAAGTTCAAGATCACAATCTCGTACTTCTTTGTCGAATAGAGCTAGAACTCCATTCTCTGCGGATGAATCTGGTAATAGTAATTATTTAGACCATAATGACAATCCAAGAACTAATGAAACTTCTGACAATAGTAATGGAATAATTGAAGATGGTAGTACTACTAATGGAGATGATGGAAGATATCAACACAATTATGATAATATAGATACTTTAACTAAAAGTTCATCATCCTCTATCGGTTCACATTCCAAATCTGAACAACCTTCACAATTCAATAATCGTGTAGAGGAAGATAATAATAGTAGTGCACAACAAAAGATTGATAATGTAGAAAATAATGAAACTACAAATAGTAATGATTTTAGAAGAAAATATAATCTTAATATTGAAGATTTAATTCAACGATTATTAGATGCTGGGTATTCTGGTAAAAGAACTAAATCTGTATGTCTTAAAAATTCAGAAATTGCATTAATTTGTTCAGTTGCAAGAGAAATATTTTTATCACAACCTACATTATTAGAATTAAGTGCACCTGTTAAAATTGTTGGTGATGTTCATGGTCAATATATTGATTTAATTAGAATTTTTTCAAAATGTGGATTTCCACCAGCTTCTAATTATTTATTTCTTGGTGATTATGTTGATAGAGGTAAACAATCTTTAGAAACAATTTTACTTTTATTATGTTATAAAATTAAATTTCCAGAAAACTTTTTCTTGTTAAGAGGGAATCATGAATGTGCACAAATTACTAGACAATATGGATTTTATGATGAATGTAAAAGAAGAACCAATTTAAAAACATGGAAATTATTTGTGGATACTTTTAATACATTACCAATTGCAGCAATTGTTGCGTCTAAAATATTTTGTGTTCATGGTGGATTATCACCTGTTTTAAACTCTATGGATGAAATTAGAAATATTAGAAGGCCAACTGATGTTCCTGATTTTGGACTTTTGAATGATTTATTATGGTCAGATCCAGTAGATTCACCAAATCAATGGGAAGATAATGAACGTGGTGTTTCATATTGTTATAATAAAGTTTCTATTAATAATTTTCTTAATAAATTTCAATTCGATTTAATTGTACGTGCACATATGGTCGTTGAAGATGGATATGAATTTTTTAATGATAGGTCATTGGTTACGGTTTTTTCAGCACCCAATTATTGTGGAGAATTTGATAATTGGGGTGCTGTTATGGGTGTTAGTGAAGAACTTTTATGCTCTTTTGAATTATTAGATCCTTTAGATAGTGTCACATTGAAAAGTTTAATGAAGAAAGGAAGAATTGAAAGGAAAAACGCTATGTTGAATTATGCTACATCTCCACAAACTTGATGATAGTTTCTAATACTATTGTATTTATATAAATATATGCATAATAATTAGTTTACGTATACCACATATAAAAGTTTCTTAATATTTTTTTAGTTATAAGAAACAATAATAATAATGAATATATAATTTAATTAAAAAAAGATGATAACAGTACTAATAACTATAAATATGTCTATAAAATTAAAATAAAGGTTAAATCTAATTCTTTTTAGACTTATATCCTTCAGATTCGTTAGTATATAAACCTTGTAATATACTTAATTCAAGCAATTGTCTTCTTTTTTCTTCTTCTTCTTTCCTAATAATATTTTCAAATTTTATAACTTCTCTTTCTGTATGAAATGCAGCTGCAGATGCTATCCAAATAGTATGATAAAAAACTCTAATTCTAAAACCAAATGCTCTATATAAGGGAGATCGCCAACGAATAAATAATTCAGATGGAATTGAAATTAATGCACCATAAAGTCCACCAATAAGTGTTGATTTAATAATAACATTTTGTAATCTATTAATATGATCTTTAGAAGTATGATGTAAATTTGAGTTAGAAAATCCTCCACCAAATGAAAGACTTGAATCTTTATTCATAACAGGTGTATCATTTAATTGTTTAATTGGTTCAGACAATGTTGTAGAATCTGACATGGTTGATTTAGGAATAGATGTATTATCTTCTTTAGACATTGTGAATAAATTTAATAAAAGGAATAAAAAAAAATGAAGAGAAGTTTTTTGAATAAAATATCTATTAATATAAGTCTGAATGTAGTTAGTTAATTATATATTCTTTGAATATCGAATATATATGGGTTCTGATTTTTGAATTGATATATAAATATAGATCCAAGCTTTAGACTATGTGATAAACTGACTTGTAAAGTTTTAATACTGTGCTGAATGTTAAGTATCAAATTTAGTGTGACGATTTCTTTTCGGGATGTGCTTTGTCAATGGATGCTTATGTCAGCCAAATCCCGATATAGATGTAGGATGTAGGTTAAATAAATGTTAATGTTAAATGTCAAGTAATATATTAGTTATTTTTTGTTATAAATCTATAAAAGTTATTTAGGCTTTAGGAATAAGTTTTATTCCAAGGGAATCAAGTACCTGTTGTTTGACAATAGCAGTGTATTTATCTCTATTATCTCTCCACAGTTTAGCAGCATCAACATCTGCTGGTGAATTTGGATTTGGATCAGCAATCATAGAAGATACAGAGAGAAGAATTTTTTCTATACTTTGTAAGGGACCCCATCTTTCATCTGCAGATTCATAATTAAGTGGATCATTACCAGACTCATGAAGTATAGATATACATACTTTACCATTTTTATAAATATTTGGATGTAGTATCGGAGTTAAAAATTTCATTTTTGGTGGTGAAAGAGGATAATCTTTTGGAAATGTAAGTAAAGCTTCAAATATACCATACTCATATGGTGTATCAACTGGACCAGAGATTACACAACGCCAATTAAAGAGGTCATCATCAGATACCGGACTTGCAATGATACCTTCAACAGGATGGTCTATGAGCTCTTTCAATTCTCTTAGGAGACGTTTATGTGCTGTATTGTAGTTTTTGGACATGAATTTGCTGTTTACTTCAGTGCAATAAAGAATAATGAAGTATTTATTTTATCAAACTGGTATGTATTTGGACTGCATAAACTTGTTACCAAAGATACATGCCACGTATTATCGTCGTACACTATATATACTATATTATGAGACTAATAAAATTGTCAGTTTTTGACTCCGCGCCACTTAGTCACGTGATATGTGTTTTCATTGTCCGAGAACAGCTGCGCCACGCACGGAAAATATTAAGAAAATCCGGGCGTGTGCACGTGACACCCCGGAGATTATAATAAAATTTATTTCATTTTTTGGCTTTTCGTAGTGTGTCAAGCTCCATGTTCCGGGGGTGCTGGAAGCTGGAAGCTGGAAGTGAGAAGTGAGAAGTGGGAAGCGAGAAATGTGGGGTGGTAAGCGGCAGTTAGTAGTTAGTGGTGATCACAAATCACAAATCACAAGAAATTAACAATCAACGATCAACAATCAACGATCAACTGTCAACTGTGAACTATTAACTTCAATTGTAACTTTCAACTTGTAACATCTAGAGATGACGAATAATACTGATAGAGTTAGCAGCTAACAAGGCCATTTGCCCTTAATCTCTTAATTTCTGCACAACTCCACTCGCATTACGCATTATCCACCTTTCAACTTTGGTCCCTTTTCCCTCTTTTACTCCCCCGTCTTGTCTCGGTGATCGCTCTCTCCGATTTTTAGCTGGCTTCCTTCTTACCACCTTTCTTTAATCACACACATCTACTTTTCAACCTCAGTATTCATCTCCTATCTTTTAATAGAATCAAAACCTGATTTACTATTAAATTGTTCACACATCTAAAAAAAAATACAATTTTTTTAACATTTATAGATCAATTCCATACTAAAAAACAATAACTTATATTTGATCTTCATAGGGACATTAAGTTTTACATTTTTTAAATTGTTAAAATTGAAAATAAAAGTTACGATATTATTCTACAATAAATATTACATAACTTAAATAATAGCCTAAATTTAAATGTCAAGAGATAACACTAAACTCTCAAATAAACTTCCATCTATTGCAGATTCGTTAGCTAACTCTAGCATTACACCTTCACCAACTAATGACTTAGAAACACCTTCATATTCGTCTACAAATTCAAATTCAAATCCAACTAATATAACATCAATTTTAAATCCTTCTAAATCGTCAGCTGATTTATCTAATTTAACTGCTAAGATAAATACTACAACTTTTTCAACAATTGAATCCAAACAAAGTCCTCAAAATTCTCAGAATAATGAAGATGATGATTCTTCAAAGGATACGGGTAATAATAATAGTAATGATAATGACTCAATAAATGAGTTAAATGATTTAAATGAAAATTCTTTAAATAATGCTTCCAATGCTGAACAAAAAAATATGCCTCCTAGAAAAAGATCTAAGGTTTCAAGAGCTTGCGACGAATGTAGGAGGAAAAAAATAAGATGTAATGCTGTTTTTGATATGAATTTAAATTCAATTGTAACCATTTGTACAAGTTGTGAAAGGAATGATTATTCTTGTACATTTACTAGAATTCCATTAAAAAGAGGTCCAAATAAAGGTTATACTAAAAAATCCTTATCTTCATCTACATCACTTAATGCAGATCTTAAAAAAAACATATCTTCACCAAAAACACCTCAAAGTCCAAGTTTTAATAATAGTACTGGAATTATATCTCCAAACCAAAATGATTCTCCATATTCTTTACATTTCTTACCAAATCAACAACAACAAGTCATTTTACCCCCTCTTAATTCAATTCCATTTAAAGATAATATTGATAATATAACCCAAATTAATGCAAACAATCAAAATATAAATGAACATAATAATAATAATAATAATTCTAATAATAATAGTAATACTACTACTAACGATAATAATAATCAAATATTTTGGAAAGTACCAACAGATATGCCGAGTATCCCCCCTAGTATAAATTTACGTGGTAGAAATGGTTCCATAGATTCAACTCATTCATCAATAAGTTCACAATCTTCTAATAACTTGATATTTAATAACAGTCTTAAAAGAAACATAAAATTATCTTCATCTTATATTAGTAATGGTATAGAAAATTCTGATTCTGAAGAAGAATTTTTGGCAAATAATCCAAGTAGATTATCTACATCAGCATTTCAAGTTCCATTTTCTTTGAACTCAAGATCTACTAGATTATCGTTTACAAGTGATAAAGATCCAAGGTCGAGTGTATCTTCGTCAATTGTTTCATCAGAATCAGTTATTCAAAGTGTTCCTGGTACTAATATAACGTCATCTCAACAACAACAACAACAACAACAACAATCATCTCAGAAATTCAGTCCACTGAATCAAACAAACCAAATGAGTAATATATCTCAATTCAAACAATTGAATAATTCCAATTTGACAATACCCGAATATAAAGAAGCTGTTCCATTATTATTAGATCATTATTATAGTACACTATACCTACAATATCCATTATTACCAAATCTAGAAATTATAAAAATCTCTATCAATTCTATTATTGACAATTCTGATTTTTATTCAATTATTGAATTATTTTATGTCGCTTTACAATCTATTGGTGTAATTACTGATCTGACTATTCAAAAACAAACAATTTCAAATATAAATAATAATCAAACGACATCGTCAAATAATGAAAAATTACAAAATCAATCATCTGATTCGATTATTTCTATAAAATTTAGTGATATAACTAGATGTTTTGAAATTTTTACATCAATGTATCTTTCTAAATCACTTATTTATCAATCTGTTCCAGGTAAAATTATACTTACGTCTACATTATTATTGTTAAATTATGCAATTGTTATATCCGGCTACAAGTATTCATTAGGTTTTGGTATTGCATTCTCATATTTTAAAGATTGGTTGATATTTAAGGAAGGTTATGAAAGTCCATGCTTTGCAAATTTAATTCAACTTGTTTCATTAGATTCATTACATACTCTTTATTATGGATTACCTCGAAGTTCAACTGTATGTTTTGCAATTGATCCTACATTTATATCTACTTTTGTTAAAGAAGTGAAATTTCCACAAGGTATTGATTTAGAATGGTTATGTATTGGATTACATTTAGTTGTATTAAATAATAATTTACAAGAATTGGATACATTGAATAAATTGGATTCTATTGAAGTTACTGGTACAGAATATAAATTTATGTCAATTATTAAATTATATTATGATCTTTTCATTTATTGCAGAAATTTAAATTTGAAACTTCAACAAATTATTTTAAATTATAATTCAAATATTGATAAATCATCATTAAATGAAGTTTTAAAAACTTTTATTTATAATGTTGAATTAGATATTTCTAAAATTTCAAAAAAATTGACAAATTTAATTGATGAACAAATTGATGATATTGAATTAACAAAGCCAAATCCTTTAATTGCATTAGTATTAATTAAATGTACTCATATTTCTATTAATATTCAAATATTTGTTAAATCAATTATTCATTTGAATGAAGTATTAGATTCAAATAATTCAATGAACAAATCTAATTTTAACACATTAACAAATAATGATATTAATATTGCTAATAGAACTAGAAGTGATAGTGATGCATCAATTGATTCATTTAATGGTGTCAATACATTTTCTGATTTTTCAAGTGCTATATCTGATTGTAATAAAAGATTTTCTAAATTAAAAGAAAATATGGGTAGTAATATTTTAAGATGTCAAAATATAACGCATACACATCAACATTCACATGAACTGATTAATTTATTAATTAATACGGAAAAGGCTGACATTATTGTTCCACGTACAAGTTTAAATAGTAATAAAGGTGGTATTGACTATACAGTTGTTATTCAACATTGGATCCGTCTAATTAATGTATTTTTTTCTGGAGAAATAACTAAAGAGGGTATCAATGGTTGGAGTTATGTTTAGTAGTTTGATATTCATAGTTATTATTTAATTGAATTAGTTGAATTATAAATTAAAAGATAGAAATGTATATTTGCTTATAAAATGTTTTTAATAATAATAATAATAATAATAATAATAATAATAATAATAATAATAATAATAATAATAATAATAATAATAATAATAATAATAATAATAAAAAAAAAAAGAAATAAAATAAAATAAAATAAAATAAAATAAAATAAAATAATATAAACCTGGGGTATTAAAAAACTTATAATAGACGGTCACTATTTGGTTTAGGGCTATCTTCAACTGAAACATTACCTACTGTTTCATTTGGAATTATATCAAGTAATTTATTTCTTGGTGCCGAATCATCATGAGCAACATCTACACCTTGTGATAGAGCTTCAGCTTGTTCATTTGATAGAGTATGTGTCATTATATTCTTATTTTGATTATTTCCTTCCGTATCGTACTCAAGAGAAGAATTATTCTCTTTACCCAGAATCTTTGCTCCTTGTTCATTGGAAACTGTATCCATCATATTATTTCTTGGTACATTAGCTTCACCTTCGGTCATTCCATATTTCTGTTGATTACTTTCGGTATTCATCATTCTATTCTTGTTATGACTATCATCATGAAACTTTTGCTTAATCTTATCGAAAAATCCCATTGTTAGTTATTTAGTTAGTTATTTAGTTAGTTAATAAGTTAGTTAGTTAGTTAGTTAATTAATTAGTTACTTAAAAAAAGAACAAGAAGTAGTCGGAAGGTGTTAAAGATTGAAAAAGAGGTTAATGGAGAAGGGCTGAGTTTAACGTTGATAAGCCAGAAATGCAGGGGGGATGGTTCTTTTATATATAGATTGGAGAAAGATTTTACAGAAACAAGAAGATCCCAGATGGATGATGGCTGTGACAAGTATCGTGTCACCTGTTCCTTCGATATTATAATAACTATTATCAAACAAATCTTCATGATGTATCAAATTATAGATCACAGAAAGGTGAAGTATCCTTTCCCCTTTCCCATCCCGCTGTATGATCGTGATGTCTGCTAATTTATAATTTATTGCTCTTTGCCTTCTGCCTTCTCTTCTCCGCCAAAAGCCAAAAGCGAAAAGCGAAAAGCGAAAACATGTCAGCCGCACAGCCTTTCACTGGCCAGAAAAAATAAATTAAATGAAAAATTAAATGAAAGCTGGAAACCTCCGGCGCAGCTCTTCCTGGGCTCTTTGTTCTTCCGATTGGCTGCTGGCTGTTGATAAACAACTTACTAGTAACTTAATAATCAAAGCTGTTTACTATTCTTACTTCATAACACGACCATTTAAAACAATTAAAAATATATATTTATGATAGAGAAGACATACAAACTGGTTCTGCAGCCTCTTACAACCCCGAAAACATCACTTACAAGCGATGCAGTATCTATCAAGGGAATCATATTTGATATGGATGGTACATTAACAAAACCTCAAACTTGGATGTTTGGTGAAATGCGTAACCAACTTCAGGTTCCTCCAGGTATTGATATTCTTGATCATTTACATAGCCTTCCAACTGATGAAGAACGTGAAATTGCAGAGAATAAATTAAGATCAATTGAAGAGAAGGCAATGAATGAACAAGAACCAACAGATGGTCTTAAAAATATTTTTCTAAAACTTAATGAATTTAATGTACATACTTCAATTTGTACAAGAAATGTTCCTAAACCAGTAACCCAATTTTGTGAAAAGTTCCTCAATTGTAATCCTTTTGATAATATACATAAGGATCAAAATATTTTAAATCTGGTATCCGGTCCAGTTGTTACAAGAGAATTTAAACCTCCAAAACCATCTCCAAAACCTTTATTACATATTATTGAATCATGGGGGGTTTCTCCATCTGAAGTTATTATGGTTGGAGATTCTAATGATGATATGGAAGCAGGCTTGGCTGCTGGTTGTGCAGTTGTATTATTAAGACATAAAGATAACTCTCATGTAGAACATCATTTCACTAATGAATCTAAACTGGACGCTTCAGTTACAGATTTAGATAAACTATTGTTATTATTACAAGATGGATTGCTGGTGAAACCAAGGGTATTATAAAAATTATTTAGAATCGTTATTTTTAATATATATAGTAGAAAAATATGATATTTATTAAAAAATGTCAAATAGTTTAACGGACAATAAAATCACCTGATTGTGTGGTATATTTCACACCCTTAAATGGTTTCACCTTGGAACCACCAGATACAACTTTAATACCTTGAACTTTAAGACCACTTGGTAAACTTCCTAAATGTTTGTAATGTACACGTAAGAAACGTGGTGAAATCAATTTTCTTTTCTTTTTCATATTATCAACTTCCTCATTATTTTGTTCAATATCATTATCATCAGTACCAATACATCCTCTTAATGTGAATACTCCACCAACAACAACTTCAGAATCTAATTTCCATTCATAATTACCTTTCACAGAACGCGTTATAGTACCTGTACTACTGCGCAAAACTTTCAGATCATAAGTCATTAACTTGCCTGTTTCAGCATTTGTGCTATTAGATTGATTAGCACCATAGCTTGATAATGTTCCACCACCTTGTTTATCAACTAAAGATTTCTTGGAATTTTTAGTTCCATTCATAATTTTCTGTGTTTCTTGTTTTGATTCATCGCTGTTTATATCTAAAGATGTACTTGTTGGTAAAAATAATTCAATCACTAAATCTTCAATACTTGATTGTAAATTTCCTTTACCTCCATTTGATGCACCAGCAATAGTAGTGGTAGAATTATTATTACTATTAGTATATGATGTACCAAATCCAGCATTCAGTCCACAACCAGTATTTACTACAACTTCAAATTCATTTCTGTTTATACCTAATCCAGAATGTAATTCAACATTAATTAATCCGCAATATTTACTCAAATCTAAATTTCCATCTCCTTCTTCTTCATTTAATTCTAATAAATCAATATTATATTTTAACAATTTACATTTTTCATTAGGTGGAACCAATTGAACAACTTTGGCATCTGAATCTCTCCATATCTTTTTATTAATTGCTCTATGTAATGATGGGTAACAATTATCTAATGAAACTCTAGATGAAAATGAATTTAATGGATTTGATAATTGTATTTCTATAGTTGGATCACCTACTAATGACGTTGTCAAATCTATATGACCATTAATATTTGCCTTTATTAAAGATATATCATTATTGTTATATGTAGTAAAATTATTATTTCCAAATGCAGAATAATTAGTATATTTCTTATAACTTCTGGATTTGTGAATTTTAGGTTGAACAATTAAATCAATAGTTTCATATAGATCCAAAAAAATTTCATTTTGTGCTGTTTTAATATTGGCACTTCTCCATGGTGTTTTATTACCTGATCTTTCTAATATTGTTGAATATGTAAAGGTAGAAGGTTGAGAAATAGATGAATTTGGTAATTGATTATGTAAATCATTTCTAATGTTTGAAATTGAACCATTTTTAAGACTAGAAATAGATGAAACAGCAGTATTTTGAATTTGTTTAGCTGATGAAACAATTTTGTCAATTACACTGTCATTTGGTAATAATTCACGAAGTTGATTCATATCAGATATGAAAGGTACAGACCCATCCAAAAGTTCTTGTAATAACATAATAATACGATGAGAGTTTAATTGAATTTTATGAGATGACAAAGATGTTGTTTGTAACATCAATTTAATTGCTTGAGCAAGAACGTCCAAGAATTGAATATATTGAAGAGGATTTGGAGAATTCGAAATGGTAGAGACAGATGGCGTGTTTGATAAATGTTCTGACACTTTATTTTTCATTACTGATTGTTCTTCATGTACGGATTCTTCTTCAGGAATGAATTCTTCTTCATTTTCTTCGTCAGATTCCTTTTTATCTTCATCGTCTGAAAGAGAGCTGTATTCAGAACGATGATTAGTGGTGGAATTGGGTATTGAGCTGACTGATTCATCATCTTGTTCTTCATCTTCATCTCCATTGTCATTGTCATCGTCTTCTTCATCTTCATCGTCATCTTCTTCATCTTCATCGTCATCTTCTTCATTTTCATCATCGGATACAACGTCTAAAAATTCTGGTCGGGCTGAACCTAATGTTAAAAAATATAAACCATCACATTTGCACCAAGATACAATCCAATCTGAATCCAATTTTAGTACCGGATCGACTAAAACATAATCGTCAGAATTAGCAGTATTATTCATACCTCCTGAATTGTTGAATAAATCAAAAGAATCAAACATATAATCAAATGAAACATTTCCACTAAAATTATTACTAGAAGAGGAGGAAATATAACCTGATTTAGAAAGCAATTCTCTCTTTATAGCAAGAATTTGATTTCTAATATAGTTAAACGACGGTACATCGGGTTTAAATTTGTAATGTAAAACAGGAAACTGAGTATTATCAAGGATATATATTGCATCTATGAATCCCATGATTAATATATGTCGTTAAAGCAATTGAAAATAGCTAAAAATAAGAATATTTATGCCTTTCAGAGAATCTTGTAACTATGTATATATATATTGATTAGTTTTTCAGTTCGGAATCTATAAAAAATATGAATTCTTTTATTGCCACCAAAACGAAAAATGAGATTGTAACAAGTGTTGCAGACTTGGTGAGCTCCTGTGGTGCACGGGTGTGAGTAAAATTAAAAAAAAAAAGAGAAAAACAGTGAAGTTGATCAAACCGATTTTTATGGAATTGGGAATTGATAATTTGGATGAGCCTTAAGTGTTGACAGGATAATCATCAGATCTGCTGATCAGGCTGCCAAATGGGATATGTGTCTTTAAGTGTCTATTATTTATCGACGCGACGATTCTGGGAGAACTATCAAATTTTAATTTTTATTTTTAATTTTATTTTTTACCCTTTTCCTTTTCCCTTACTCCTTGCCCTTTTATTCGCCTTCCAAATATTAATCTCTCAGAGTTGCTCGTTAACTCTTGAACTCCTAATCCAGTCAGCAGCGCGTCCACTTTGTACTTGCACTTTGTCATTCCCATTTTCCAAATTGCACTCTCCACTCTCCAACGCGTTGCTGCTGCTGCCCGCTGGGAACTCGAATATAAAATATAAAGGCTGCAGTTCCCCCGTCTTTGTGCTGGCTCTGAAACTGCAATGTGAAAAAGTAATTCGTGCGTTTGACACACGTTCTGCATATTTTTTGCAAATCATCACGACACAGCCTTTGCAACATCCCCAACATGTCTCGTTTGGACAGATTGGTAACTATCTTAGAGACAGGATCTACTCCATTTGTTAGAAATACCGCTGCAGATCAACTTTCAGATTTAGCAAAACAACATCCTCATGATATTCTTAATTTAATCTCAAGAGTTTACCCTTTCCTTTTTCATAAAAAATGGGAAACTAGAATTTCAGCAGCAAGAGCATTTGGTGGCATTGTAAGTCATATAAATCAATGGGATCCTAATTTAGATGATGATAAAATAATTGAAGATATTGATGAAGAAATTTTACCAATATCAAAAGAATCAGATGATTTATCACTTGAATATGAAAAAATAAAAAAGGAAGAAGATAATGATTATAAAGAAGATTTAAAAAAATTATTAGATGAAGATCATTATGAATCAATACTTGTATCTTTTAATGACTGGAACCTCACAGAAGTCCTTTTATCGGGTTGTACTTTATTATCAACATCTGATGATGCTTATGATATTTTTAAATCATTATCTAACAATAGTTTACTTGATTCTTCCAAAAAAATCAAAATAGAAAAGTTTACTAAAAAAATTGGTTTTATAGATCTCAAAGAAGAAGAATTAAAAAATAATCAAATTAAAAAGGAAAATAATAATGAACAAATTATTAAAACCGAATCTAAAAATGAAAATAAATCTCCAAAACTGTCAGCTAGAATGCGTGCTTTAGCTAAAAGAAAGGCAAAATTGGGAAATTCTCAACAACTACTACCGACAGATATATCACAAAGTTCCATATCTAATCAAATGTCCAAAGAAAATGCTGAACTATCATCATCATCATCTTCTTCTTCTTCTTCTTCTTCAGCACCAAATACTGATATAGATATTACATCCCAACATAATGGTACTAAATTAGTTATTGAAAACAAACCATTACAAGAAACTGTATCATCCTTTGCTAAATTTGCAGATCAT
Organism: Pichia californica; assembly: GCA_030574395.1. Lineage (NCBI taxonomy): Eukaryota > Fungi > Ascomycota > Pichiomycetes > Pichiales > Pichiaceae > Pichia > Pichia californica. Next base: position 129,521 of record JAJMEW010000164.1, read on the forward strand.
ATTTGGATTTTACAAGGTGTTTATGAATTATTAATTAAATCTTTGTTTTCTCCAAATTGGGAAATTCGTCATGGTGCAACATTAGGTTTACGTGAAATAATGAAATTTAAATCTCAAGCATATTCTGTTGGTCGTGTTTCTGGAAAATCAAAATCTTTAAATGATATGAGAAATTCAAAATCTTTAGAAGATTTAGTTGTACGAATATTAGCAGTTTTATCAATGGATAGATTTGGTGATTATATCTCAGATACTGTGGTTGCTCCAGTTAGAGAAAATTCTGCACAAGTATTAGCAGCTGTATTGAGATGGATTGATGATTCAATTGTTAATAAATTATTTATTTCATTATGTGAAATGGTAAAACAAGATTCAATTTCAAAATCATGTTGGGAGGCCAAACATGGTGGTTTATTAGGATTACGTTATTTTGTTTCAATAAAACCAAATCTTGTTTTAAATAATTCAAAAATGTTGTTAGAAACAACAAATATAGTCATTAATTGTTTACATAGAAATCCTGATGACATTGATAGAGATGATGATGTTCAAACGGTTGCAGCAGGAATACTATTACCAATAGCTTCACAATTTGTTACTTTAAATAAACAATTAGTTAAAGAGTTATTAATTGTTTTATGGGGCTGCCTTGTTGATTTAAAGGATGATTTGGCGGCTGCTACAGGTTCAGTTATGGATTTATTAGGTTATCTTTGTAATGAAAAACCCGTTTTTCAGATATTACATGAAATGTCCAATGGAGAGGGAGTTAATGGAGATGGAGTTAATGAAGATTGGAATTTTGCCAAATTGGTACCAAGATTATACCCTTTCTTACGTCATAGTTTAACTGGTGTTAGGAAATCTGTATTAAAAACTTTAATATCATTTATTAATATTCCAGATTCCACAATGCATGGTTGGATTGATGGACATATAATTCGTTTAATTTTTCAAAATTTATTAGTTGAAAGAAATGAAGAAGTTTTAAATTTATCTGTCACTGTTTATAATAAATTGATCAATTATTTAATTAAGGAAAATAAATCAATTGAAAGTATTCTTGAGAAACATATTGCACCGTTATTAGATTTAATGTTGACTCCAATTGGATTACCAAGGTTTAATTATTCAATGAATCCAAAGAATATAATGCGTCCATCTGGGCAATCAATGACTTTATCGGATATTCACCTTACTGGTATTAACTATAAAAAAAATATTTTAGAAGCATCTCAACCTAATAATCACATTAACAACAACCAAAATGATGAACGTAAGAAAAAGAGAAAACAAAATTCTTTGGAGTTTGAGCTTGATGATTCTAATAATAATAATAATAATAATACTAGTAATAATACTAATAATAATACTAATAATAAAGATTCTAATTCATTTGGTATTCCTGAATCTGCTTATGATCTTCATGTTAACATTGATGCACCAATCATTAATTGTGACGTTACTCTAGTACCAATTGAAACTATTTATAATACTCGTTTAATAGCATCTTGTGCGATGGGTAGAACAATTTCAAGATTTTCTGATGATGAAATCATTTTGAAGATTTTTGTTTATTTAAAAAAGAAATTACAAAGTACTTTTATTACATCTCGACTAATTTCATCTTGGATAATTAGTGAATTCTTTTCAACTGTTATAAATGAAGGTAAAATAGATACAGTTGATTATTTAAAAGTCTCCAAATTTATTTCTCCAAGTTTATTGGAAATATTAAATCTCTCATCTACTTCATTAACTTTCTTTAGAGAAATTGTTCCATTATTACGAAGTACCAGATCACATTCAAGTTATTTAATTACTTTATTTAGAGAACAAGCTCATTTATCATCATCTAAATTGAAAAGTCTTGCAGTTTTAGTTAGTGGAGAACCAGAAGCTGGACCAGGTGCATTTTCATTATCTGATGCAAATGATTTAATTAACAATTGGTATCCAAATGTATATAAATCATTAAGTGCAGCAATTAGAATCTCATTAGGAAAATCTTTAGAATCTGCAGTAGATAGAGTCAAAACAAGTATTATTGAAGTAGAAGATGAATATGATAGTAGATTAAATTCAGTTAATTCTTCTGTTGCTGGTGCATATATTTATTCAATTGTTTTTGAAGGCGATGGTAAATTACCAACGAAGTTAAATCCTGTAATTCGTTCATTAATGGATGGTATTAAGTTAACTAATAGTCCATTGATTCAAAAGTATGTTTCTAAGGATGTTGCTTATTTAGTTAATCAATTGCTTAAAGAAAATAGAAATGCAATTGCTGAAAAGATTGTTAAAAATTTATGTGGCTTTATCTGTGTTGATCCTGCTGAAGTTCCTGAATTTTCTCCAAATAAAAATTATGAAGGTATTTTCAGTTTAACTAGGGAAGGTAGAGATGCTAATGTTTTAGATGAAACATCTGGTAATACAAATACTACTGATGATAAGAAACAAGTAGATTTTGAAATTAAAGGTGCAATTATTAAAAGAAGAGGTGGTATAGTTACACTTGATGCTCTTGTCAAATTATTTGGTATTGATTTGCTTAATAAATTACCAAAATTAAAATCTATGATGTTTAGTCCATTGTATGTGTTAAATAAAGATATTAAAGAAATAAGCGATAAAGAGGGTCAAGGTGTGATTGATGCATTTGAATTAATTAAAACCATATTTCCCTGGGTAGATTCTAAATTGAGAGGTGAATTATTAGATAATATTAATATTATCGTTGAAGGTATTAAATCACAGGAATCAGTATTTCGTTATTCATCATCAAAATGTTTTTCAAGTTTAGTTGATACCTGTCCAAATATTGGATTTAGATTACTAGTTGAAAAAATTATTCCAATGTTAAATAATCCACTTGAAATTAATCAAAGACAAGGTGCAATTGAATGTATATATCATATTGTTCAAATTATGGATTCATCTATTTTACCATATGTTGTGTTTTTAATTGTTCCAGTTCTTGGTCGTATGAGTGATTCAAATAAAGATGTTAGATTAATTGCTACTGCAACTTTTGCACAAATTATCAAATTAGTTCCACTAGAATCGGGTATTCCCGATCCAATTGATATGCCAACTAGTTTATTAGAAGGTAGACAAAAGGAGAGAGAATTTTTAAGTCAAATGATGGATCCTACAAAGATTGAACCTTTTAATATGCCTGTTAGTATTAAAGCTACTTTAAGAAAATACCAACAAGAAGGTGTTAATTGGTTATATTTTTTGAATAAATATCATTTACATGGTATTTTATGTGATGATATGGGTCTTGGAAAAACATTACAAACTATTTGTATGGTTTCAAGTGATCATTACATGAGAGCTGAAAAATATGCAAAAGACAAATCTATTGAAAACAGGAAATTACCATCTTTGATTGTTTGCCCTCCATCATTAACTGGACATTGGGAACAAGAATTTCAACAATATGCACCATTTATGAAAACTTTAGTTTATGCTGGTCCTCCATCTTCCAGATCACAATTAAAAAGTGAAATTGAAAATGGAATTAAAGATGATATTGATGTCATTGTAACATCTTATGATATTGTTAGAAATGATGTTGAATTTGTTACTAAGTTTGATTATAACTATTGTGTTTTAGATGAAGGTCATATTATTAAGAATGCTAAGTCAGTATTGTCGAAATGTGTAAAGGAGATTAAAGCTGAGCATAGATTATTATTATCTGGTACACCTATTCAAAATAATGTTGTTGAATTATGGAGTTTATTTGATTTTTTGATGCCTGGTTTCTTAGGTACTTATAAACAATTTGATATGAAATTTGCTAAACCTATTGCATTATCAAGAAGAAATAAAGGTCAGAAAGAACAAGAAAGAGGTGCTTTGGTTTTGGAGAGTTTACATAAACAAGTATTACCATTTATGTTACGTCGTTTAAAAGAAGATGTTTTAGCTGATTTACCACCAAAAATTATTCAAGATTATTATTGTAATTTATCAAATCTTCAAAAACAATTATATAGAGATTTTATCAATAAACAAAAGAAGAATATTGTTAAAGATATTGAAGAGACTACAAGTGAAGGTATTGATGAAGATGAAAATAAGAATGCTAAACAACATGTATTTCAAGTTTTACAATATATGAGAAAATTATGTAATCATCCATCTCTTGTATTAACTAAGAATCATCCCCAATTTGATGAAGTTTCAAATTATTTAAATAAATATAATATGAAATTAGATGATATTGAACATGCACCAAAGTTATTAGCATTAAAAAATTTATTAAAAGAGTGTGGTATTGGATTAATTGGTAATGAATCAAGTGTTATATCACAACATCGTGCATTAATATTTTGTCAAATGAAGGATATGTTAGATATTGTTGAGAATGATTTATTAAAAAAGAATATGCCTAATGTTACATATTTAAGAATGGATGGATCAACTGATCCAAGATATAGACAAAATATTGTTAAAAAATTTAATGAAGATCCATCAATTGATTGTTTATTATTAACTACTAAAGTTGGTGGTTTAGGTTTAAATTTGACAGGTGCTGACACAGTTATATTTGTTGAACATGATTGGAATCCAATGAATGATTTACAAGCAATGGATAGAGCACATAGATTAGGTCAAAAGAGAGTTGTTAATGTTTATAGATTGATTACTAGAGATACATTAGAAGAGAAGATTATGGGATTACAAAAGTTCAAGATGAATATTGCTTCTAGTATTGTTAATCAACAAAATGCTGGTTTAGCATCAATGGATACACATCAATTATTAGATTTATTTGATTCTGATAAAGTTGGAAATGAAAATACTGAAGATGAAAATACTGATAAAGAAGCGGATAAAAAGCAAAAGAAACTTGGCGTTGATGTTACAGATGAAGGTGGATTAGGTGGTAAAGCTGGTAATGCAGTTAAAGAACTTGGGGAATTATGGGATGAAAAGCAGTATGAAGAAGAATATAACTTGGATTCCTTTATTCGTACTCTTAAATGAATGTGTATATAATTTGTAACTTTACTTTACTTGATAATTTAATAAAATTAAATTAATTAGAAGATATTATTAATTTCATGTCGTTAGAAGAGCTATTCTATAAGTTATTGTTTGTGGCGCAATACGCATTGTATAAATTTAAAACACCACAGGAGTCTCCTCGGCAAATAAGTGCATAATTTCTAATTTCTAATTTCTAATTTATAATTATAATCTAATTTCGAATTTCGGTTTTCTATTTTTTTAATTTCGCATTCCGGATTCCGACCGGAATAATATATAGATCGAATTTAGAACAGTGATGGAGAATAGAGGATAGAAAATTGAAAATTTGATAAAAGATAAAAGATTCTAAAATAAGGAATTCGGGACATGAAGAATCATGGCACTCTTCGCAACGAATGCTCAATGCTCGGTAGATTATTGATCGAAAAACGTGGGATTGCACTTAAATAGCACTTTATCCTTTGAACTCAGTACTCAAGGTTGGGTATTGTTGGGTTTATTTTGTTATTGCTAATAACATTCATATATATATGTATATATGTATAGTTAAGTGTTAATTTTGTAATTAAAATGAGTATAGAGTATTTTAAATAAAAGAATTTTGAATTGATACCAGGTGTCAGAAATCAGAATTTTTGAAATCAGAGAAATCTGAGTGTGGGATGAGTGATGAAGGAGGGAAGAAGAACTTAATTCTAAACTATAAACTATATTTTAGACGAGTGATATTTAATGATTCAGTCGTTTGAATAGTTAAAGTATAGACAGTACATAGTAAATAGCAAACCAAATTAATTCTAAATTCTAATCTCTTAATACTTAATAGCCTTTTGAATTTAAAACTTACTTAATTTATTATTAAATCATAAAATAAAGGGACAATTTACCTCCTAATAAGAATTTAGACATTTGTAATAAAGCGGTAGGTCACACCTTAAGCTTTATTAAAATCGACAATAAGAGTGATTTAGTACATATTTATATTGATTATTCGATATTCATGTATTTGCTCTTTACTGTATCTTCTGCTATTTTCATTCTGTATTCTGCATTATAAAGTGTAAATTTGTTGACTGTAATTAATGAAAATTGTTAATTGTTATTCAAGATGAGAATGATAATTGATAATGGGGAATGTGGAGTGTTAGAAGTGAATTGTAGTGAGTAATGAGTAGTGGATCTCTGATTTATTTTCACTGCCGCACGTGACGTCGTGTGGCTGAGACGTTGAGCCAAAATCTAAAATCAGTGATCAACTAATTTATTAAACAGTTATTCCTGGTAACAAAGGGTTTTCCTTTTTTCTGTAACTGCTAATTGCTAATTGCTGCGCCCTGGGCCCCAAGCCCCAAGCCGTTCGTTTAATATATATATATATATAAATTGAACGTTTAAGAAGATGTTGGAAAAAAAACAATGCGTGAGCCTGAGCTGTAAAGTTATGAGTTATGAGCTGTAAGCTATGAGCTGTCCTTTGTAATTATTATTATTTATTGATGTAACCGTTCTCAGCCATGTTTACAGTTAGACTATATATATATATACATATATTGTAATAGAATTAGAGTTCTGAGGCTAAAGACGCTCGCTTATGTAATCAACTGAAGAGAAAACTAGAAGTCTTCATCTAGTTTTCCTCTGAAGAATTTTCACTACAAGTTTTATTAAGTTAAGTAGTTTTTTCATTACTTTATAGGAACTTTGTATAGTTTATTTAATTAATCGTTTACTAACCAGATTTGGTATATAATAGAGTTAAGACCAGGTAGAAGACTTCTTGTTGTTACATATATATATATATATTATTATAATAAAAACATTTTTTAAAAGATCCTTTAAATTTTAGATCTTAGACATGAAGAATTGGATCTTAGACCTAACAATTACTTAAACAGGGGTAAACGGCAAAACAGGCCGCTCCCATTCCCCGGTTCTTAATCATTAATTCCTAATTCCTAATAACTGAATAAAACAACAGGTTTGTTATATATGGAGTAAATTATAGACTTCTAAGTTAAAATTTATTATTCAAATAAATATTTAGCATGGATATATATATATATATATATAAAATCATATACCCCATAAATAAATTATCTGAGTTTGATTGATGTTTAAAAAATGAAAAATTAAAAAAGGGTTTAGAGTGTAGTAGTTAGTAGTTAGTAGCCTTAATTTATTCTTTAAAAATTGCTAATTATATATATACAACGATTACAGGTGAGACCGGATAAGCCAGGTGCATGTATAAATTCAAAATCTAGAAAAAGAAAATAAAAATAGAATAAGCATTCAACCTTCAGCCTTACAATCTAAATTCTAAAAATTTACAAAATTTTATATTAATTTCCTATTTTTTAAATTTTATTGTACCAGATTAGGAAATTTCCTAAAAAGAGAGCCCTGCAATAAATTAAAAATTAAAAATTAAAAATTAAAATTTAAATTTTTAAATTGCACATTTAAATTTATTGCTCTTATTCTATTAAACGGCTGAAATATTCAATCATTCAATCAGATCGTTTGATGAATTTAATGTTTAACCTGTAATCATGCATGCTAATCGATCCTGTAATAAAAGGCTGTAGAATTTTAATTCCTCCGGGATGGGGTATAAATATTGTTTGTTTGTTTATTTGTTTTTATTTGGTTTTTATGATCATCCGGATAATAAAGGGTGGAAAAGTGCGAAATGTGCAAAATTTAGGCAAAAGTCAAAAGTCAAATTAATATATATATATGAGACATGAAACAAATTAAACAATTGAACCAATAACTAGCTACACGATCTAATTGAGAGATCAATTGATGGATCGATCTATCACTGACGTTCTGATAATTATTAATTGTTCCTGTTACTGCAGGTGTGAGGGAGTAGAAGGAAGAGGATCAATTTAAATTAGAGCCAAAAAAAAGAAAAGTAGAAAACTGAGAAAAAAAGAAAAAAAGCCAGAAAGCATTGTTTTGACGGGTTCCTTGTAATAATCTGTGATCTATCTTTAATCTATCCATAATCTATAATCTATAATCTCAATAATCAGCAAGCTATAAATAATGCTCTCTATTGTTTCCACCCCGTTGCTGGCCAACAACAAACAACCCACTCAACGCGGCAATTGCCCATTCCCCCATTCCCCCATTGCCCATTGCTCATTGCTTATTCTCTTCTCTTTTCTCCAATCTTCAATGAATTCACTGTTCCCGCGTTGACGTCGTAGATTCCTGTTTCGTTCTTGACGGTTTCTCTCCAATTTTCAATTTTCACCCAATGTGTGTTCCATTTATTTGTTTTCTATTTAAACAAGACGTTTGCCTGACCACTTCATTCTTTACTCACTCCCACCTTGTTTGCCCATTTTAAAACACTTGTTTTCATCTTTCATTCACCTTTTAGTATTTTAATACTTTAATATTTTAATCTTTTATTCTTTTGGTGATTGTTATCATTTAATCTCAATTTCTTACCTTCTTATTTCTTGCTTCTCTTCCCTCCGTTAACATCTTATATCCTTCTATACCGTAAACATAGTTTGTGATTCGCCTCACAATCTCTTTTTACATAAATATATAAATCACCATTTCAATATTTATATCAATACAATCAAAACCAAATCATTACTATACACTTCCATCTACATCACACGCATTTAAATACCTGTGTTCTTTAATTTAACATCCCAAATTCAAAAAAAAATATACATATATATAATATCCATTTGTAACATAATATAATAACAATAATTATGGCTTCATATGACAAAAAATTCATTCAACAATGTGCGGAAACTTGGATTTCAATCGGTTCTTGTGCTGATACAATAGGTCAAGTTGAAAAAGCAGTTGAAGCATTTTCAACTGCACTCAGATATACTCCAAATAATGCCAAAGCTTTAACTCATTTAGCTCATGTTTATAGAACAAGAGATGCTTATGCAGAAGCTGCAGATTTATATAGAAGAGCTTTAGCATTAGATCAACATAATGGTGAAACTTGGGGTTTATTAGGTCATTGTTATTTAATGTTAGATGATTTACAATCTGCTTATACTGCTTATCAACAAGCACTGCTTAATTTACAAAATTTATCTGTACCAAAATTATGGCATGGAATTGGTATTTTATATGATAGATATGGTTCTTTAGAATATGCTGAAGAAGCTTTTGTTAGAGTTTTGGAAATGGATCCAAATTTTGATAAAGCAAATGAAGTTTATTTTAGATTAGGTATCATATATAAATTACAAGGAAAATTACAAAAAGCTTTAGAATGTTTTCAATATATTTTAAACAGACCTCCAGCTCCTTTAACACAAACAGATGTTTGGTTTCAAATTGGTACAGTTTTAGAACAAAATAGGGATTTTCAAGGTTCTAAAGAAGCTTATGAAAGAGTTTTACAATCAAGTCCAAATCATTCTAAAGTTTTACAACAATTAGGTGGCTTATATTCTCAACCAGAAGCTCCATTTTATGATTTAGATATTGCTTTACAATTATTAAATCAATCTATTGAATTAAACAATTCAGATGCTAATTCTTGGTATTATTTAGGTAGAGTTTATATGTCAAAACAAGATTATTCGAATGCTTATGAATCATTTCAACATGCTGTTAACTTAGATTCAAGAAATCCAACATTTTGGTGTTCTATTGGTGTTCTTTATTATAAAATTTCTCAATATAAAGATGCATTAGATGCTTATACTAGAGCTATTAGATTAAATCCTTATTTGTCAGAAGTTTGGTATGATCTTGGTACACTTTATGAAACATGTAATAATCAAATAGGTGATGCCTTAGATGCTTATAGACGTGCTGCTTCTTTAGATCCGGATAATCCACATATTGCTGAAAGATTAATGCAATTATCTAAATATGAAAGGGAAGGTGGTGCATTACCACCACCAGTTCAATCTCAACATCAATTAACTATGCCATCTCATCAGATGATTCAGCAACAACAACAACAGCAAGCTCAAAAACAAGCTCAACAACAAGCTCCACATCAATTAACACAAGGAAATGGATTACCTTTAGGTCAACAATTCCAAATTGGTAATGCTACAAACTTTCTCGGTCAAACTCCGCAACAACAACAACAACAACAACAAAATCAACAAAATCAACAACAACAACCACAAAATCAACAAAATCAACAACAACAGCCACAACATCAGCAATACCAACAACAACAACAACAACAACAACAACAATATCAACAACAAGTTCAGAATGAACAACTTGTACAAGCCGAAGCACAAAGACAAGCCGAAATTCAAAGACAGGCTGATGCACAAAGACAAGCTGAAGCTCAAAGACAAGCTGACGCCCAAAGACAAGCTGACGCCCAAAGACAAGCTGATGCACAAAGACAAGCTGATGCACAAAGACAAGCTGAGGCTCAAAGACAGGCTGAAGCTCAAAGAGAAGCTGAAGCTCAAAGAGAAGCTGCAGAAGCTGCAAAAGCTAGAAAACGTGAGATTGAAGAAGAAGAAAACAAAAAGGCTGTTGAATTTGAAAAGCAGCAAAAGGAAGTCGAAGAAAAGGAAGCTGCTGTGGCGGCAACTGCTACCGCCAAATTGAAGAAAAAAGAAGCAGATGATAAGGAAAGGGAAGCAGAATTACAAGGAAAAAAGGAAAGAGAAGCTGAAACTGAAAATCAAAAGCAAGATCAACTTGCTACAAAAGAAAGTAAATTGACAGATTCAGAATCATCAAAGTCAGATAAGGGTATAACTGTACTTTCTTCTACGCCAGTTGAACCAGTTATAAAATCTGTCAAATCAGCAGAAGACATCCCAGTTTCAACAGATCATGTTACTAAAAATGGTACTCAAATTTCCAGTGAAGAAAATAAGACAGAAAGTATCGCTGAAGATGTCAAATCTGATAAAGCTAATTCAGAAGAAACTAAACCAGAAGAAACTAAACCAGAAGAAACTAAACCAGAAGAAACTGCTAAAGTATCTGAAAATGAAAAATCTATTGAACCGATTGTGGATGGTAAATCAAATTCTAGTGAGGAAACAGTAAAATCACCATCAGATATCACTCAATTTAAAGGCGAAAAAAGACCTCATGATGGTGATGATGAAGACTCCGGCTCTGTTAATGGTGAAAAAAAGGCTAAGATTGCAGAATTGGAAACTGAAAAGCCAAGTTCTAAAGGAATTGCAGAAATTTCAAATGGTAATATTGAGAAAAACAATTCTGAAAAATCAGATGTTGAAGCTAAAACCGTGAATGGTGGTGAAGAAGCTAAAAAGACCATTGAATTAGAACCAATGGAAGTTGAAGATGTTGTTGAGTTAAAAGATGGTTCTAAAGATAAAGAAAATGAATTAGAAAAAAAAGATGAAATTGCAGAAAATGGTTCTTTGGAAAACAAAGTTAGAGAAGTTGATGAAGATGAAAATTATGATGAGTAAAATCGATTAATTACTGTAAAAAAAACAATCTGTAATTTTGTATATTATGTTTTAACGTGTGTATATCTATTTTATTTGTAATTTAAAAAAAAATTATGTATCAGATTAGGCATATCTATATTTAATAACATCATATTAGAATATAAGAAAATATACAAACATTAATTAGACAAGTAAAGAGGGGAAAGATTATATATAATTAGTTTGTTACTCAACGACAGTATTCAAGAACTCAGCAATTTTTTGTATTACTTTAATTTTAACATCATCAGGAACACTCTGTATTCCCTTATCTTGCAAAGCTGATACAAGTTTATTAAATTGTAAATCTTTATCGTTGGTATTTTCAATGGTTTTCTCTGTAAGTTGAATGAAATTGTCATACCATCCTGAATTTCGAAGTTCTGTTTCAAGTAATGTATAGATCTCCTTGTAATTTCCTGAAGAGATGAGTTCAGATTGTATACGTGAGTATATGTCAGACATTATTCAAATTGCGATTATTATATCAAATGGTGGATGTGTGAATAAACTATGAGTGGTAGTAACGTACTAGTTTCCGTTGATGTTATGGTGATTAAAAGATAACGTCAAGTTTATAATACTGTTTTAACAAAGATGAATGAGATAAAAAAAAGCTGTTAAATAGATTTGGTGAGTGTTTACGTAATCAACCTTAAAAATATGGAACAGCAGATGGATTGTGATACAATGATAGAAATTGTATTTTATGAAGTAAGTCTATTTTTTGATTTGACAATTATTATTAAAAATACGGTTAAAAGGAAATGATATCATTATTTAGAAAACATATATCAACATTTAAAATATATAGATACATGAGTACATCATCATCAACATACAAGCAAGCGGGAAAGTTACTTAATCCTAAGACAACAATTGCTAAAGTTGTATCACAAACTCCATTAGAGAACAAAGATGCTAGATTTATTAATCTTGAAAAACTTGAATATATTTCGCCAACAGGGAAGAAAGGATTATGGGAAATAGCAAGACGTACAACTAGACCAAAAGATTCAATATGTGATGCTGTAATTATTATTCCCGTTTTAAAGTATGCTAATGGTGATAAAGAGCTTGTTTTTGTAAGACAATTTAGACCTCCAACTGGTGGTGTTTGTGTTGAATTCCCAGCAGGATTAGTTGATCCAAGTGATACTATTGAGGAATGTGCCTTGAGGGAATTGAAGGAAGAAACTGGTTTTGTCGGTGACATTCGTAAGAAAACTAATGTCATTTGGAGCGATCCAGGTCTTAGTGATGCTAATAGTGTTATTGTTTGGGTTGATGTTGATATGGAAAAGGAAGAGAATAAAAATCCTATTCCACATTGGATGGACAATGAAGTCATTGAAGTTGTTAACGTTAAGACTGGAGACTTAGAGAAAACAATGGATGAATGGTTTGAACAAGGCTATATGATAGATACAAAGATTCAAGCATTCTTAATTGGTTTAACTATGCAACCATAGTTGTCAATTTTAATTTTTTTTTTAATATTACTATACAGAACAATTTATTATTTATACAATTTCTATTTTTTTATATTTATTTAATATCAATTAACTACCTTCTCTAACATATAGTAGTCCGGTTCAATTATTTTTCCATTACGTAGTACTTTTTCAATTTCACTATCTCGATGTAATGTATATCCAAGACGATTATATAAACCTCTCGCTTTTTTATTGACACTGAAAACAGTTAATGCAACTCCGGTAAGGATAAGGTTTGAATCATTAGAATCATGATATTCATCTTTATAAGTTTTGTACCACAATTTCTTAAGTTTACCTTCTTTATTGATTGATTTAACAATCACCTCCAATTTCTTCATAAGGAAGGAACCCAATTTCATATTTCTATAGTGTTCATCTAATTGAATTTCGTAGAGGTACAAAACTTGTAAACTTCTTTCGTTAATAAGCTTCATTGACATGAATCCTAGTAATTTGTCTGAGTCTAGTAATCTGAATAAAACATAAACTAGTCCTTCTTCTAACATTTCTTCACGTTTTCCAGTTTTCCATTTTTTTCCATTCACAGATTCATATGTTTTGCCTAGATTGGAGTTTAGCAATTGCAAACATTCAGTCAATTCATTATCCGTCACTTCCCTGCTTATTTCAATTTTTATTTCTGGAACCGTGGGACACTCCTTTTTGATTGCATCCAATGTAATGGATTGAACTATCGTATGTGCTAATATTTTTGCTTCTTTGTATTCTATTTCATTTGTCATTTCTTCTTTTCTGTTAAAAATCGGACTTTTAAAACATGCATAGATCTAGATTTTTTAGGGAAAGAACAAAATGAAAAAAAAAACGTATGAAAAAAAATACTTACCGCATGAGGCAACTTTTTACTACGGCTAACGATTGCAAAAGTCAATATAGATGGACCGCAAAAAGCGCCTATTCCTTAATTAAACAACAAAACTAGATAAACTTTTTGAAAAATATTGTTTTTCAATATTAAGACACTTATGTAGAAGTGTTTTAGCATTGAATTTTTGAAAAAAGGGCTATTTTATTATTATTTTAATATCCTCACGTGATGTTACGTAAGCAGAAATTTAGTACATTAATAATTTATTCTGAAAAATAAAAAATAGCAACTTCAAATTGTAAAACTTTAATTTTTAAAAACCAAAAAAAAATATTTTTTGAGAAAAATGTTGATGTTAATCGAATCCTTTATTATTAAATTAGTACTTAAGCAAGTATGGCGTTTTTTCAAATTTTTTTATGATTTTATTTGTTTGTTCAAAAATAGATTAGTTTATGACATTAAGATTGAAATAGATTTTTGTTGTACGAACATTTTTAAAAAACGCGCAATAGTTTTATAAGGATTAAAGATTATTGTTTCAATTTTTATGGAAATTTATCACTATAAATCTATATTAGCTTCTTAAAAGTGGAAACTAATAACTCGTTGTTTAGATACACAAATAGTTTATAAAATTTAAATTTACTTTACTTGCGTGATATCTTAGTATTGAGATTTCTCAATTTGGATTCCTTCAACTGCAGCGTCATCAACAAACCAACAAACTCCACCTTTAACATCATTAGCCAGCTTATTAACTAATGCACATGGAAGCTTACTTTCTGAATTTTCAAAGACATCCTTTAATGAGGCTTGCTTGCTTGCACCGGTTGCAACAAATGCCAAAGTACTACATTTGGCTAAGTATTTGAATGTCAGAGTGATTCTTCTAGGTGGAAGTTTTGGAGAGTCATCCAATGAAGCAACATTAAGTGTCTTTTCATTTAATAATTTATGACCTGGAAATAAAGAACATGTATGACCATCTGGTCCAGCACCTAAAAGAACTAAATCGAGACCATTAACTGGTAATTTAGATTCATATTCTTGTGCAATCTTTGCATCTGTAGAATGATCACTTGAATGAATCAATGATTCATTGATTGTAACTATAGTTGGTCCAATTTTACCATGATGAGCCAGAGGGGCTAAAACTTCCTTTTCAAATGCACCAAAGTTTGAATCCTTATCATTTAATGGAACAATTCTCTCATCACTAAAATAAATCACCCATTTGGACCAATTAATGTCTTTATTGTCCAATAGTCCCTTAGTTAAGATATTAACTAATGATCCACCACTGATGGCAATATTGAATTGATCTCTTGTGGCTAAAACAGAGTCTTGTTGCGCAATAATGAACTTTGCTAATGATTTTGCAATTGCATCATTATCTTTATATGAATAAACCTTGACCATTATATTAATCTTTATTGAATTTGTTTTTTTAAATATATTGTATTTAAATATTAATTAAAAAGAATGGTCACCGAAGAAAACAACAAGGATGTCGACAAGTTCCTTGAATACTGACAGAATCTACTCTCAAATCCCAGCCAAATCTAAAATCGCACGGCCCGTCATCCGTCATTAACTTGATGACACACAGCCGCAGGATTACTGCCCGGTTTAGGAAATATTGATATTCGATTCTTCATTGCAGACTTCTATTTTACAATTAAGTATAGATACATATGGAATTAAATAATAATAGATAAATATATAATCATGCATCAGAGAGACCATCGTCTTCATCCTGATCATCGTCACTAAAACCAAGAACTTGGTATAATTCTCTTTCAACCAATGGTCGGGCAATATCGATTTCAACGTCGTTGTTACTACTATTATTATTGTTATTACCAATATTGTTGTTATCATCATTTAAACCGTCCAATGTAGTTAGTTCTTGAATTTCCCAATCATTTGTCAGCTCATCAATATTTCGGTCACCACCTAAGAATGATCGACCTGCAGATTTCATACTCATCACATCATCAATCATACCACCTAATTTCGATTTTAAAGTATCACTAACACCTGTTTGGTATTCATCAGCAATACCAGTAACTCTACGAATAATTTCTTTACGTTCAGATTCTGAAACTTCCTTTTTGATTCCTCTAAAATACATAGGTTTATCACTTGCATGTCCAACACTCATACCAACTTTGACTAAAGTTTCCAATTTTTTATTTGAATTAGATAATAAATCACCATCCCATTGAATTATTGACTTATTTTCTTGCTTTTTAAAAACCAAAACAACTGTACTACCACCGAACTTAAAATATCCTAATTCTTGTCCCTTTTTAACGTAATCATTAATATTAACAGTAATAATAATACTTCCAACCATCATTGCACCAACAAGAACAATTTCAACAATACCATACTCTTCAGTTTCTAAAGTTACTACAGTACGAACATTTTCACCGAAAACGTCTAATGAAGATCTAATAGCCATTGGATTAACAGTATAATAAGAACCATGAATTTGTGTAATTTTCAAAATTTTACCATTCAGTGGTATATGTACTCTGTGATAATCTTGTGGTGCTAATCTAAAAATAGCAATTGAACAATCATTTTCATTATTACCTTCTTTAATATTATTTTTTTGCTTTCCAAGTAATTTATCAATTGTAAATCCACTACCTTTAATCCATAATAATTTTGCATTTGAAGTATTTTCGAAAACAACTAGTCTAGAATCTGCAACAGATGTAATAACATCATTATTCGTACCACCTTCTACAGGTCTAGCATTTAATTTTAAACGTCTACTAAAAAATTCATTAAATGTATTATATTTTGATAAATCAGGTTGTAAACATTCATTTAATGTTGGAGATAAACCATGAAATTTAACAAATCCTTGAATTTTATATTTAGAATCTGGATTATCATATCTAGTACCTTGTTTAATTGATAATAATCTTAACATTCTTTTAATTTTTTCACTTGAATTATCTGATTTAACAGATTTATATAATAATCTAATACCAAGTTTAACAAATGCTGAAATTTTTTCTTCTAAAACTAAACCTGTTTCTCTATCTTGAACAAGAATATGAGCATTATTACCACCAACTGTTAATCTACCATATGCAATATGTGCTAAAACTTTACTATACCATCTTCTTGATGCATTATTTGAAGTAGCATAATGTTTATGTAAAAATTGTCTTGGTTTTAAATCTAGTGTACAAACAGATAAATGTTGTAAAGCTGAATTATTTCTTTTATCAATTTTATGACAATTTGGACATTTTTCTTTTCTAGGATTAAATTGATGTGGTAATTTTAATAAAGAAGCAACAGAAACATATTTAAATCTAATTGATAATTCAGGAAAAAAATCATTTAAATTAACAAATTTTTTTGATTTTGATTTAGTTGAGAATACAAGTGGTAAAGTTTTATAAGTCCATGAATGAGTATTATTATATTCTGATTCATTAATTAAATTACTAATTTCAATTGTACTTGAGCATATATCACTATTAAATGCGAAAAAATCAAAATCATAAACTGACATTTTTAATTGAAAATTAAAAGAATATTTACTAACTCTAATATTAATTAATTGATTTTTCCAAGATGGATTTAATGCATGTCTACAAACTGCAGTTTTAAAAATTTGTTTTGAAAATGATACAACAACAAATGGATCCATATCATAACCTAATTTTGTTGAATTTCTAAAAGGTGGTAAACCAGTTGCAGATTCAATTTGTAAGATTAAAAATCCATCAGTATCATCATGATATAAATCAGGATTTGAATTTGATAAATCAGATTTTGAAGTTGCTAATGAATTCATATTTGAAGTAGAACGAGAATTTATTAATAATGAAGTATTAGATCTAGATTCTCTACGACTACCATGCAATGGATTTAAAACAAGATGATTTAAAGACTTAGGTTTATTGTTATTATTATTATTATTATTATTACTATTTGATTTTCTAGTTGAATTATTAATATTCGATATTGAAGATAATGAAATTGAAGAATTATTCATTGTTGAAACTAAAGAACTAATATCTGAAGACATTGAATACGAATCAGAAATATTTTCTTCTTTTTCTTTTTTATTAAAATTAGAATTTTGAATATAATGATTCTCATTATCATTTGATTTTAAAAGTGAATGATATGAATTAAAATTTTTTGTATAATTATTAATTATTGAAGATTCAACATCAAGATGATTTGTAATAATATCAAAATTTATGTCTACTAAAAACAAAGAAAAAGATTTTGTCAATTGTTTAACTTTTGCAGTATTTAAAGTTAATATATTAAGAATAGATATTGAAATTTGGATATCATTTAAATTATCATTTGAAATGTCATTACTTTCATTTATTGATATTATAAAATTTAAAATATCATTTTTTAAGCCAAGTCTTTTGATTGATGAAAGATCTAATAATATGATATTAAATAAATTTGTTTGATCATTTTTTAAAATTTTATAAACTACTGAATTTTCTAAACAATCAGTTTGTAATGTTATATTTCGTATCTTTGCAGTTACATAAGTATTTTCATCGTTTATCTTTTTTAATTGCTTTATCGAGAATTCTAAAGATATAGAAATTCCACTATTTGTAGTTTGATTATCAAATATTATTGTGTTCATTGAAATAGAATCTAACTATAAATTGATAGATGAATTTGGATCAAAATAAGAGGCTTGAAAATTTTTGAGTCAGGTCTTAGATTTTAGATCTTATTCTTAAGAGCAAAAACAGACAAGTAATTTGCTATATATATATATTTGAAAGGTTGATTTTTATTAGGATATATATATAGTAGGATATATATATATAGTAGGATTAGGATATTTATTAGATAAACTAAGAGACCTGATTAATGGAATCAGTGTTTTTTGTTTCAGAATCAACAGGATTAAATTAATTACAGTGTATAGTGTGTGGTGTGTGTCGGTCCTACGTTCGTCCAATTATACGTTCAACGTTCGCCCGCTCTTGCTGTCACCAGAGAGAGCTTTCAATTTTCCACCCTTTAGTGTTTTGGGTTTTGAGTTTCAGCGTCTTCGCTGCGATTTAAGCTGACGAGCCCAGATAGACTGAGGAACAAACATTGAGATAACGAAGAGGAGAAGAAGAAGAAGAAGAAGAAGAAGAAGAAGAAGAAGAAGCTGAATCAACAACCTTAAACCTAATGATTGCAATTCCAGAGAACTCCGAAACTAATTTCAAACTCGTTTAATTGCTAATTGCCAATTGCCAATTGCAAATTTCTATTTTCTCCATTTGGCACAGCTTACGTCAGCGGGATTACCTGCCCAATGCGGCCCCCCTATTCCCGCACGACCCCCGCCCAATGAGGCAGCTACTTTCGCAGCAGCAGAAGAGCCATCCCAGAGTTACCGCATTGGGAAACACATTCCGTTTTCCGTTTTCCTGCCATGCAACTGAGTTAGGATTTCACATACCTTTGTTAGTAACTATTTTATCTTTTACATGATATCTTTGCTCCCTTATCCCTTATCCCTTATCTAGGCTTATTTTTCAAATGATCTGATTAGTGAATCACTTGTATATCCCATTCATCTTTTAACTTTTGATAATATTATAAATATGTTCTTGATTGCCCCTATTTCAAATTTCAAAACTGGTTTGTAATGATTAAAAAAAAAAAGTAATTTTATTTTAAACTATACTAATTATATCTAAACGCAAACAGACACATTCACATTCACATATATACTATTAAACAATATGGCTACCGCTGTCGAAAAAGTTACTCCTGTTGCTCCTCCACCAGATAATGAAGCTGACAAGTTATTACCAGGAAGACATACTTTACCAGCATCTTGGTGGACTTCTGAAAAAGTTTTAGATTTTGAAAAGAGAGCAATCTTTGCAAAAGCTTGGTTATATTGTATTCATTCATCTAGATTTACTAAAGCTGGTGATTATTTCTCTTTTAATTTCTTAGGTTGGAATTTCTTTGTTATTAAAACAAAGGAAGGTTCAATTAAAGCATTTCACAATATTTGTAGACACAGAGCCTATCCCGTTGTTAGAAAACAACAAGGTTCTTCAACAATTCTTGGTTGTAAATATCATGGTTGGTCTTATGATACTGATGGTTTATTAAAGAAAGCTCCACATTTTGATAAAATTGAAGGTTTTGAACCAAAGGATAATTCTTTATATGAAATTAAAACTCATATTTCAAGACAAGGTTTAGTTTTCATTAATTTTGATAATACTGAAAATGCTACACCATTTGAAGAATTCTTTGCAGGTTTAGAAACTGAAATGGATGAATATGATTTTACTGATTATGAATATCACATGTCTTATGAATTAGATGGTCAATTTAATTGGAAAACTTTAATGGATGGTTACCAAGAATGTTATCATTGTCCAACTGCTCACCCAGGTTTAAATCAAGCTTTTAAAATGGAAACTTATAAAGTTGTTCCAAAGGGTAATTATTGTAGACATTATGCAAAAATTGTTCAAGAAGAAGTTCCAATTATTGATGATAATGGTGATGCTGATCAAGAATCTTCATGGTTTGGTTTTGGTAAAAAGAGAGATATCTCCAAGGCAGAAAAGAAAGAAAACCCAGGTGGATCTTTTAATGGTTTATGGTGTTATTTATTCCCAACTAATGGTGTTAACTGTTATTCACCAGCCTGGTATTCTATTAGAGTCTTACCAATTACTGCAAAGAGAACAATTTTACAATATGATATTTATACCAAAAAGGGTGCAACTGAAGCTCAAAAGAAAGAATTTGTTGATTTCTTACAACAAGTTGAAATTGAAGATTATAATCTTTGTGAAGCTACTCAAAAAAACTTAAATAATGGTGTTTATAACACTGGTTACTTACATCCAACTAAAGAAAAGGGTGTCTTACATTATCAAGGTTTAGTCAGTAAGATGGTTAAGAATCATTATGAATTAGAAAAAGCTGCAGGTCAAGCTATTAACCCTGCTGCTTTAACTGGTAGTCGTAATGAAGAAGCTGAAGAATTAGAAAAGATTTGTTCTGGTATTGAATGTATGGGTTCTAACCCTGGTGAACAACATGAAGGTCTAGAATGGTAATTCGTAAATGTTTAATTCCTGATTAGTTACCCTCCTTATACATATATATAAAATTTATTGTTTTTATTGTTTTTTCTCTATAGTTTATAAAGTTTTTATTTTGAATTGACTTCAAATTATGTTTTAAATTTCCGTTAAATACAAGTAAAAAGTGGAAAATGGTATATAAATTTATGCTATTTTTTGCACATGTATATTATTTATGCGCCACAACGCCACACGCCACATCATCTGTATAAGATAGATCCGTTGAAATTCATTTTGCACACAGACAGATCTATCCTTCTCCGCATGCTCTAACAGGGTGTTACATTATTATGGAACATGAATCAACAATCAGTAAAATAAATTGTGACTTTTTTGGTTTAACTCCATACTCCATTACCAAAGCAATAAATAAATCTTAAATGTCTGATTGGGAAGAAGATATGTATGATGATGATGAAGAGGAAGAAGAACTTTCTTTTGAAGAAGATGATCCAGATGATGATGATGATGATGATGATGATGATGATAATAATATGAATGACATAAATGATACAGGAGACAACGATGATAATATTACAAGGAAAAAGACAAAATGTATAGATTTAGAATCATTATATTTTCAAGCTAAAAATTTAAAAGAAGAAGATAATTTATCAGAAGCACTTTTATTGTTTAATAAAATAATTTCTTACGATAACAGTTCTAATGACTATGATTCGTCAAATTATCAATTTAAATCTATTAAACAATCAATTAAAATTTATGAAGGGAATAGAAACCTTACAGATATACTAGCTTTAATAGATAAGCTATTAGAAATGAAATCGAACAAAAATATTAATCCTTCTTACTTTAATTTTTCATTACTAAAAATTGTTAATAGAATTGATCGTGGGAATTATGATTCTAATTTTACAATTTCTGTATTTTTAAAATTTGATAATTATTTAAAAAATCTTTCAAATGATCAACAAAATGAAATTTCAAATAAAAAATTAATGTTTAAAATTCAACTGGGTATATCCAATTGTTATATTAATATGGGTGATGAAAAAAATGCATCTAAAATTTTGACCGTTTTGGAGAATATAATATTAAAATTAAGTAATGATTCTTTTAAAACAGCATATCATTTAGATATATTAGCAACAAAAATATTATTATTATTAAATATTAGTGATTTTAATACAAATTTACTAGAACTTAAAAGGTTAACTGAAAATGCACATAAATTAATATCTGGTATTCCACAATCTAAAATATTAGGAATTATTAATGAAGGATCTGGGTTGGTTTCTATGTATTCCAATGATTATTATACTGCAAATAATTATTTTCAAGTTTCATTTAAAAGTTTCAATGATTGTGGGGATAAAAGAAGAATTGACGTATTAATCAAATTTATTTTAAGTTCATTATTATCTAAATCTGAAGTCAATCCTTTTAATTCCAGTGAGTTTCAAGGTTTCACTAAATTGAATTTTATTAAAACTTTAATTGAAGTTTATAACTGTTTTCAAAATATCAATAATACCAATTTGAAAAAATTTAATAATCTTTTGAAAAGTAATGAATTTACAGAATTAACTAATGGTTATGAATTTGTTAAGGATTTTAAATATTCTTTGAAAGATTTATTTTTCATGGATTATATCATAAAGCAATTATCATTATTTGAAAAAGTTAAATTTGATTATTTTTTGTCAAAATTGGATATTTTATCAAATGAATTTGAAAAACTTTTAATTAAAATATTTAACAAAGGTTTACTTTCAAACTATAAGATAGATTATATTGATAAAATAATAATTCAATTACCAAATGAGAGTTTTATTAATATTAAAACTTCTAAATTTCTAAAAAATTCATTCATGTACTACCAACTAACAAGCTCAAATTCATTTGAAGAATTTAAAATTCAGTTAGATTCATTATCACAGTTGAATGATCAATTATCAAATAAAAATATTAAAGATTTTCCAGAATTAATGGAATTAGATTTTGAAGATATCGAGAAAGTAAAATATTTTGATATTAATGAAAAGCATGAAGAAAATTCAACTGTAAATAATGAAGATTGTTCTTTGGTGGCACCACTAAATAATAATACAAATATAAATATAAATAAGTTAAGATTTGAGACTATATTTAATGTTGAGACACTTCAAAAAATATCGATGCTTTTATATAATGATAACTTTATCAAAAAAGATTTAATTAATGATTCTCAAATCAGCTCTAAATTATTGAGTTGTATTGACCAATATATTAACCTTATTGAAACTAGTATACCTTTGAATATCAACAAAGATATATCTTATTTTGATAAGGTTAAAGATGAAAAAATTAACAATGAATTTAAAAAGATGTTTAATATCTCTGAGAGCAAATTAAAAAGTTTACAAAATGATGATAATATTCCAGATGTGATTCAAACAACAACAATGAATCAATTAGAACCCCCATCTAATCCAGATTTAAAGAATGATCCAGATTTATTGTTAAAAGGAAACGAGAAAAAACTTCAAAGACTCAAACAAATTCAAACGTCAATTGATATAGTTACTAAGAAAAATCGTGAATTACGCATAAGAACTACTAATTTCTTAACATCAGTTGATCGTTGTAATGATGAAGAGGGAGAACAAGAATACGGCATTCATGAAAACGATGAAATACAAAAACAACGATCTGGTTTTAACAGAATAATGTTAAATAGATTATTCCATCGACAAACAATGTCTACTGATCAATCTGAAACTACATCTTTAGGTGACAATATGTCTTTTGATGGGGGTGAAGATTATCGGGAGGACTTCTAAGTTCTAAGTTCTAAGTTTTAAGTTTTAAGTTGCAATAAATTATAATTAATGTGTGGGATTACATAAGCGCGCATACATATCAAGATTTTAACCTTTTTTGTTTCTCGGAATTTTTTTTTTACATTTGAAAAATTTTAATGGTTTTCAATTATCTTTCTTTTAAGTTTTAACTGATTCTTATGCGTTTTGTTTTTAATACTTTGTATAGGGCTTTACAAATAAGAGTATTTAATCTATAAAAGAAACAATAGGAAATATCATCTACAATGAGTATAAATAAACAGACTAAAGCTGCTAAGAGAAAAAGCACTATGAACAAAAAGCGTGAAGTTGAACCAGAAATTAGAAATGATTCACAAGCTAGAAATCTTTTGCAAAATCAACCAAATTTAACTCCAAAAGCAGCAAAGAGAAAAATTCAAGGTAAAGAGTTGAAAAAACATCTTCGTAGTACTCAGTTATACGGCAAGAAGAAGAAGGAAAGAGTATATACAGAAAAGGAATTAGGTATTCCGAAATTAAACAAAGCCATAATTCCAGGTAATATTGTTAAACGAGGTAAGAAAGGAAAGAAATTTATCTCAGATACTGATACTACTACATTACAAAGAATTATCAAACAAGTCAATGATGATAGAGACTTGGTTAATGAAAGTAAACTTGAAAAGAGTAAACGTTTGGAAGAAATACGAGAACTTAGAAGAAAGGAAATGGAAATCAGAGAAGATGAAAAGAAGTCTAAACTTGAAAATGCTAAGGCAAATATCAAGGAAAAGGCAAGTTTAGCAAGATCTGCACGTCGGAAGAGTGCTAAGGAAGCAAAGAAAGAGATCGAAAAGGAGGCTTCCCAATCTGTCAAGAGAAAGAGTGTTTCCTTTGCTTAAATAACATGATGTATGATTAGTATTTAAAATAAGATAATAGATCTAGAATTAATTTGTCGAAGATGTAGATTGTAAAGTGTCAGTAATAATCATAATGATAATAAGAATCAAGTGATAAATTTTTGTCTAATGTGCTTGCTTCCAGGCAGGTGGCGGCCAATTGACGGAATCACGTGACCCACCAAAAGTTACCCGGTGCGCCCTGCACCATTTGTCTCTTAACAAAGTGGCTGCTCTTTCTCACTTTAAACATTGCTGCTGCCTCTTCCTTGCTTATATTAACTGGTTATCTTGATTAACACTGTTTATTGCTATGCATTAGACCTGATCATTGAACATCGATCCCATTATAAACACAGAACAATGAAATTTACAAGTACTGGTTCTACTTTTTCTGTGTCTGCTCTTATTGGTTTGGCTTCAGCTTTCTCCTTTGAGAACACTGCACCACTTTTAATAAGTTCAAGTTTACTAGGTAACCATGATTATAGTTCTCGAATTGATACTTTTGACAATGCAAACAACAAAATAAAGGAATTAACAGGTAGTGCATGTGCTGAAACTCCGGAATTATCTCTCACTTATATAAGGGTTCATGGTCTCGATGAATCTGAATCTTCTAACTTATTAGATAAGTACACTCTGACAAAGTTTATTCACAATGTTGTCTACGAATCCGAAAATGACTTTGAACAATACCCAATTAACGAAAAATGTTCACTTTATTCTGTCACTGATTCTAAGGATTTAGATTCAGACTCTGAAAATAAATGGGGTGAATACTTTAAAAATTTGGACACCAAATTAAATGTTATAGAATTATACAAGGAATCATCATTAGATACCAAATATTTAGATGACATAAATGAAATTTTGATTACATTGAATACAGATTTTATGATTATTCAAGGTTTACCAGATTTTAAAATACCTTCAGATTCAATTCTCAAGCAAGCATCTTTGAAACTTAATAACTTAATTAATAGTAAGAATAATAATAAAAGAGAAGATATTAATTATGATGAAATTGAAAAAGAATTACAAGAATCATTTGATGAAATTAATGAATTATTAGATGACTCTTTTGTTGAAGCATATGATGATGATAGCGAAATCGCAGATCAACTCCAATCTCAACCAAGCAGCAGTAGTAAAAAGGATCATTTAGTTGAAGGTTCATTATTTGATAAATATAGTTTCTTTTCCACAGGAATTTGGATGGGCACTATTGTATTATTATTTTTGACATGGCTTTTAAGTATTGCATTAGGCTGGTTAAATAGCATGAAGATCAGTTATGGTGCTTTTGATAAACCATTTGATTTTGAAAAGAAATTACAATAATTTACTCAAACTTCTTCTATAGTTAATAATCTATGTATGTATGTAGTAGGTATACAAAAAACCATAAAATATGATAAATATAAACTAAAAAAAATAATTAAAGCTTAGAGCTAATTAACATACAAAGTTTTATTAATAAACGTAAGGAATAATCTTATATGGAACCTTCTTTTCGTACTCAATCCAATATTTTCCATATTTATTCTTACACTTTTCCTCATCTCTTTTTTGTCTATGTAATAATAAAGAAGAAAAGTAAATAACATAGAAATATGTTAATGGAGTATTAAAACCTGTTGGTAGACACCAACTTAAAGCAATTAAAATATCACCAAAATAATTAACATGTTGTGAGATTCCCCACCAACCTTCAATCAATAATTTAGTACCTCTATCAGTTTGTATTGATTTTAAATGTGGTAACTTACCTTGTCTAAATTCATTCTTTTGATTGTTGGATGATTTAAAAATATAGAATCCACTAATCATAATTAAAACAATTATAACAACAAAAATGTTTGAAAAATTCAATTCATTAAGAACTAAATATCTACTTTGTAAACAATAACAGAATGGAACCCAACACAAATCACCAAATGCTAGCATAAATCCAAAACCATCAGTGGTAATATCAATCATTGTTAAACAACCTTCTTCATTCAAAACACCATCAAAAATGTAAACAAATTGTAAAACATTTACCAATATCATAGAGTTGGTAATATATCCCAAATTTTGAAATTGTCTTTGTAATGACGACAAATTAAGTAAAAACCATAATAATAATCCTGGTCTTAATTCACAAAATAATTTGATATCCCATTCTCCAATTCTTGGATTTAACTCTCTACCAATAAACCAATCAAAAATAGGATTTTGAGAATTACCACCAACACCCAAAATTCTTTCCTTTGTTCCCTTACCATTCTTTTTATCTCCAGATAACGGAATATAAGAGGTGAAAAAGACGAAAAAACTTAATATGATTGAAAATAACCAGGATGTTACCATCATACCTAAAAAGTTATCATAAAGAAAATTCAATTCTGGTAAGTTTAATCCAAATAGGTATAGTCTTGACCCTAACAAACATAATAAAACACCTACCAACTGTAATCCATTGATAGTATATTTTAATTTAGTGCCATCACGCAATTCAACCCCATACATTTCTTTTCCAGGTAGACAAATATCTAATATCATCAATCCAAAAAACCAAATTAGATAAAATATCCAACATTCAGTATTAATAAAAATTTTCTTCCAGTTATTAATCACTTCCAAATTAAATATCCTGGCTATTTCAGTTATATCAATTGTTAAACCATTTGCTAAATAGTGTTCATTACATGCAAGATATAAAAATAATGTAACAAGAGGTAGGAATACGATTAAAACTATTGCACCTATTTCACCTCCAAAATCCTTCTTTTTTGTAATTGGATTGAGTTCTGACATTCCTATATGTATATCCAAAAAATTACCTCTTGTTTATTGGTTTGGAGTAAAAGAAAGAAGAAAACGTGGTTATGCAAAGTATTTTGACGCCAAATGTACACATCTGAAATTTCATGTTGAATAATATATATTTTTGGGTGTCTCGTATAGATCGTATATCGTATAGATCGTTTATCGCTTATAGTTGTCAATATCTCTTTTTTTTATTTTTTTTTTGGAGAGATAAACGATGGATCAAACAATTGGGCCATTACGTAACTTCACGTGACATGACGGCAGCATTAATAAAATTGACAAAGCCCGATTTTGAATGTATATATTTCGTATTTCGTTACTTCTCTCAGACTTTAGACTTTAAAACGACAACACCAAACGAGTTTAATGTATTTTCTTTACTGTAACAGCGTTTGATGCAACGTTTGTTTTATACAGCAAGAAAAATGAGTATCTCCACAACTTCAGATTATATTAAAGAAGCATATATTGCGCAACTTGCGGTTAGAAGAGCTTCATTATTAACATGTAAAGTTAGTGAGGAACATCTTAATGAACAAAGTATTGACAAGCAAGATCATTCACCAGTAACTGTTGGTGATTTTGGTTCCCAAGCAATTGTTATTAACGCCATTTTAAAGAACTTCCCTGCTGATGAAGTTGTTGGTGAAGAAGATTCTGCTTTAATCAAAGAAAAACATATTGAAGAATTGATTTTTAGTCAAGTTGAAACTATTCAAAAGCAAGATTCTATTCATAATTCTGAATTAGGTAGTATTATTTCTGCTGATCATTTATGCCAATCTATTGATAAAGGTAATTCAAAAGGTGGTAATAAAGGTAGAATTTGGGCTTTAGATCCTATCGATGGTACAAAGGGTTTCTTGAGAGGTGATCAATATGCTGTGTGTTTAGCATTAATTGTTGATGGAGAAGTTAAAGTAGGTGTTATTGGTTGTCCAAATTTACCACATTCTCTTCGTGATGCAAATTCTAAAAAAGGTGGTTTATTTACTGCTATTAAGGGATATGGATCCTTCTTTCAAGATTTAAACTCTGACATTTCATTTCCATTAGATATATCTACTAGAATTAACGTCCATAATGAATTTCAATTAGACCAAGTCAGAGTATTAGAGGGTGTCGAAAAGGGACATTCATCTCATGATTTACAAGCTATTATCAAGAAGAATTTAGGTATTAGTCAACCATCTGTTAATTTAGATTCACAAGCCAAGTATTGTGCTTTATCAAAAGGTGATGCAGAAATTTACTTAAGATTACCAAAAGATCCACATTATAGGGAAAAAATTTGGGACCATGCTGCAGGTTATCTTTTAGTGAATGAAAGTGGTGGTAAGGTTACTGATATTTATGGAAATGATTTGAATTTTGGTTATGGTAGAACCTTAAATAGTCAAGGTGTTATTGCAGCTACTAAAACTGCACATCCAAGTATAATTTCAGTCATTAAGTCTATCATTGGAGAAAATGGGGAAAAACTCGAAGAATATTGTTAATTTTTAAATAATGCTTTATTCTTGTATATATTTCATTAACATGATCATAGTAAAATCATGTAAAATTTGAAAGTAAATATCTGAAGGAGAAATTAGAATTTCGAAATAAATTAGATAAATAATAATAATCAACAATTAGACAGCGCGATTTGCATTTCACTACATGTATATACGTATCCTTTTCATTTTCTCTTGCATCATGTAATGTTAACCATTTATTCTTTTGTATAAGTTTTTTCCTAAAATCTAATATTCAACCACTGACTAAATAAATGGGTGAAGCAAAACCATTAGAGAAGAGTGATTTTGTTTTCTTATTCAAAGGTTCACCATTGAATGACTTTCTTTACCCATTTAAAAAAGCTGCAAATCAATGGGTGGCTAGATACATTATTATCATATTTGCAATTATCATTAGATGTGCTGTTGGATTGGGATCTTATTCAGGCCAAAATACATCTCCAATGTTTGGTGATTTTGAAGCTCAGCGTCACTGGCTCGAAATTACTACATCTCTTCCTATCAATGAATGGTATTTTTATGATTTACAGTACTGGGGATTAGATTATCCACCATTGACAGCATTTCATTCATGGTTCTTGGGAACAATAGGTAATCTTATTGACTCAACATGGTTTCAATTAGATACTTCTCGTGGAATTGAAAATATTGATATGAAATCATTTATGAGATTGACAGCATTATTCTCTGAATTGGCATTTTATACACCTGCAGTCATAATATATACACGTTGGATGGGACGTAATTACAACAAAGCTCCATCTATTGACCAAACAATCATTGCAGCAGCTATTTTATTTTTGCCCGATTTAATTATAATTGATCATGGACATTTCCAATACAACTCAATTATGTTAGGATTGGCGTTATTAGCTTTAATCAACTTATTATATGATAATATAGCACTAGCTTCCATATTTTTCACCCTGTCAATTGGCTTTAAACAAATGGCACTTTATTATGCACCTATTTTCTTTTTCTATTTGTTATCATTATGTGTGTTTCCACGATTAAACTTATTGAAATTGATTTATATTGCAATTTCAGTCTTATGTACATTGGGTTTTTTATTTGGTCCATTTATTTATTCTGGTGGATTTTTGCAGATAAATCAAATACTTTATAGAATATTTCCATTTGGAAGGGGTATCTTTGAAGATAAAGTGGCCAATTTTTGGTGTGCTACTAACGTGGTGATTAAATATAAAAATATATTTACTACATCACAATTGCAAAAATTATCATTACTTTT
Source organism: Pichia californica (assembly GCA_030574395.1). NCBI lineage: Eukaryota > Fungi > Ascomycota > Pichiomycetes > Pichiales > Pichiaceae > Pichia > Pichia californica. The sequence continues at coordinate 159,697 of JAJMEW010000164.1, forward strand.
TACTTTAATTGGTATTTCTCCTTCATGTTACTTTATATTTATTACACAAAATAAGAGGTTACTAGCATGGTGTTTATCAGCATGTTCTATGTCATTCTTTTTGTTTTCTTTTCAAGTACACGAGAAATCAATTTTATTACCATGGTTACCAATCACTTTACTTTTAAACGAAGTTGATGCCGATGTCATATCGATGGTATGCTGGTTTTGTAATGTCAGTTTATTTTCTATGTCTCCATTATTGAAAAGGGATGGTTTATCTTTACAGTATATTGTTTTGGGAATAATGAGTAATTGGTTAATGGGAAACTTGAGTTGGGTTAGAAAGTACACTAATATTATTTTACCATTTGTTTCCAAAAGGAAATATGCAACTCCAATCTTACCACATAGCTTTTTTTGGAGAATAATTATTGTCACCTTTTATATCACTGCATCAATTTTATTATATTGCGATTTTATGGTTAAACCTCCTTTAAATCTTCCTGATATCTGGATTGTGGGAAATGTTATTGCATCATTTTTATCGTTTGGTTTAATTTTTCTCTGGTTAAACTATAAAATTTATACTGTTTCTCAAGTAAAACTGAAGACACAATAGGTGCTTGTTTATACATTTTGTAAAAAATATAAAATTATCAGAATTTGATTTTCGGTAAACAACCCATTTACTAATTAGCAACGGGTAAAATATTCAACATTTGCGAATTTATTTATCATTCATTATTGTTTAAACTAACTCTTCTACGTTTTTGAAATCAGCAAATGCTGGGCTTCCATATTTCGAACAGTCAGGAATATAAATATGCTTTTTCATTTTTCTGTCATTTGTAAAAAAACCCCATTCAGTTTCCCACGTTCTATTATCAGACCACCATATCTTTTTCCATGGCTCATCATATGCTTCAAAGAAGAAACATTCATTTATAATATCTACCGGTGTGGTGCACAACCAATCACTTAAAAATTGTTGATACTCCCAACTGCCTGCAACAGATCTAATAAATTCACCTCCTTGATAAGGCCATCCAACTTCAGAAATTATTAATGGAGTAGACGTGTTTACTGCACTCTTTAGCGGAAGAATCTCATTATAGTAATAGTCTAATACCCATCTTGTACCAAATTCGGCATCAACCCCACCAAAAAAAGGATGAATATTAGCACCAACAAAATCTGCTTCTGTAAACATATTTTTTGTAATCATTGATCCAATTTCTGAAGTACCAACAGGTAAATCAGTAATGTTGTTGCTTTTCAAAAATTCTTTGGTATTTTTAATATAATCCATTAGCTCTGTAACATTCTTATCATTTCTGTAAATGACCTCATTTCCTATGAAAATAGAACGAAAATATTTTCTAGGATATTTCAGAATAACTCTCTTCATTTCTTTCATCTGTTCTGTGTTAATTTCATCATTCAGGCCAATCCAAACCCCCAAAGAAACCGTCATATTTAGATTCAATTGATTGATTGCCTCAAGAATAAACTCTGCTTGTCTACACTGGGTACCATACGTTTTAATACTTCCTGTAATTTTTGATAGTCTAGCCATATCCAACAGAACATTTCTCAATTGAACACCACATTGTGGTTCGATCACACCTTCTGGAGCATACGACATTCCTGTGAACATGAATTTTAGATTATCTTCAGTCATTAGCTGCATAATTTCAGCATCATTTTGAAAATTTGAGTTAATATTTTCAAATGAGTTATAAACCACATTAATACCTTTGTCATCTTCTCTTGGTAAATATTTATTGTTGGAATTATCCGAAATACTGTTTTCAGTCAAGCTATCACTTAAGTTATCCGAATACTTTCCATATTTAATTAAAATTTGGTCAAGTAGATTATCTCTTGTTCTACTCGAAATTTTATCTAAGTAAGTCATAACATCATACTCTGTTAATATAACAGGTGGCCTTACTGATGTATAGAAATAGTTGAAAATAAGATAAATAAACCATAAAAATCCAACTGTTACCAAAATACTGTAGCAGGCGTATTTCCATGGATTAGAATTAGATTTATATTGATTGGAAATATCATCGTTTTTATTCAAGTTATCAATAATATCACTTTTTCTGCTTGAAGATCTTTTTCTACTTGAAATAGAGGGATAAGATTTGTTCACGGAATTACTGTTTGCATCATTCAAAGAAACAAAAGAATACTTTTTATGTGCTTCAGTATTATTAGTATTGTCATTATTTTTATATTGACTGTTATATAAACTATTTTTGGTATTATTAACAAGTTTATCACTTGCATTTTCTAACTGAATATTGTCCGTATGATAGTCATCATAATTAGACCCATAATTGTCTTCATTATTAGTCGTATTGTTTAAAAAGTCAGATTGCATTAATAACGGTTTAGACTGATATTTTTCATAGATGCTTGCTGTTTGCATCGATTTTCTTTCTGAATGATCAATATTACTAAACATCCAATCCCGATGTTTGTATTGACTTTTACCATGGGAATTCCCAGGACTAGTTTTTTCCCGTAAAGTTTCACTATCATAAAAAGAAGCACCTTCATCTTTTAGAATTTCTTTCGATATTTGAAGAGACTCTGAATTTGAAGTAGGATTATACCCAAATCTTTTGATAAGCAGTTCGCCATCTTTCCAGGTTTCCTTTGAGTTATTAGTTTCTGGAATATCTTTATCTTTATCGTGACTATTTTGATATTGACTATAAATTAAGCCACCTTCTGACTCTTTATGTTCAGAATCACTAATATATATTGAAGAAGATTGATCAGGTTCCATTAGCTTGCTATCCTCAATTTCAATTGTCGATGAAACATTATTATTTGGATTAGCCATGGTCTCTTTGAACCCTTCTGCCGTAAAATCAACAATATTCACAGTACCTATACTTTCAGCTGTACCGATTCTACAAGAGGATGCGTCAGATTTTGCTGGAAATAATTCATCATCTTTACTATTGTCATCCAATAAATCAACAGTCTCTTCTACATGATTTATTTCGTGCTCATTGACAGTATTTTCGTCAACCAATTCGTTATCGCCGGTAGTTTCTTCAATTATGTTGGTTTTTTCTTCTTCGCCTTCAATTTGATCAGTTTTATATGGTTCAACATAATGAAAACCCATAATACCCTTAGAGTTACCTTCAATTACTACATTAGCAGGTTCCAACTCCTTGAAGACATTCTGAGTACCTGGCTTTAGGTTGACAACATGATCGGTTTCTTGTTGATCCTCTTCGTGGTGAGTTTTTTCCTCAAAAGCGGAGATCATGTTTCGAACACTCCCAAACTTTTCGTTAAGAGACGAAATTCTACTTTTATTCTGCATCTAAAAAATAGTTACTTATTTCTATACGTATTGGTAGCAAGATATAAAATAAATAAAGAAAGAAAGGGCAGATGCAAACAAATTAAACATCAGATCCCAAAAAATCCCTTTTCCTTTCTCTACTCCGAACAAGTGCGACCCCCACATTTTTCTTAATCGGGTCACAGTTTCATATCAGGAATATTCCATATCTTTACCAATTCAGACCTTTGTTTCTCTATTTTCTCCTCTAATACATACATGTCTCTATCAGTAAAATCACAACCTTCCTGTTTGTAAATATCTGATGATTGGTATACCGCCAACAACTTCTGAATCAGCGGTACTGTAACCATAGCCGAAATATTAGAATAGTTATTAACTCTCTCGTCCACAATTGGGTCCATTCCGGCAAAATACCAAAAGTTAGTTAAAAACAACTTATAATCATCAAAACCAATAAACGTCCGAAGACACCATTCTAATAAATAATAAACTTCTGACAATATTGAGTAGTAATACGATTTAAATTCATCACAAGATAAGTATAGCTTGTGAAGTCTCGCCAAATTACATAAAACAATGCAGATAAATGATACATCTAACTTGCATATTTGAACCGTGATAAATCTTCTTAAATTTTTGATCCAATAATTAAGATATATCCAATGTTCTTTTTCCTGTTTCAAAACACATTCAATATGAAATGATACCAATCCACATAATGATTTTAGCGTTCGTGTTCTATCAATTTGCAATTCAATAAATTCAGTAAACTGTTTCTCAAATTGATTAATTGCGCCTTCAGATAGTGAGCTCACATAAGCCTTTTCAAAAACCATAATTGAATCGTCTACAGTTTCCACAAACTGTATTTTCTTTGAAAGCGATCCCTCGACCGTTTCCAATTTTAGTTTACTTAATAAATAATCCCATTCTGGAATGTCAAATCTATCACCTGCAACAGTGAATAAATACAAACCTATTTCTTTGATGTAAGATTTAGCTTCATGGTTAACTAGCTGCAACTTCAATGATACGATAAAAGATTTTAAAATATTAAATATGAATTGCTCATTTTTCTCTTTTAACAATTTGGATAAACATTCTATGGTAATATCAACTTTTCGAAATTTGAACATTTGACTAGAAATGGTTTCATATTCTTTCTTATTTAGCAAAAGCAAATGTTTCTTATTCATTTGTTGAAACAAAGAAGAAACATCAGTATGAAGCATAGGTAAGTGTTTAAAAAAAATGCACATGATATCCTCTTTTATGTTCGAAACCTCAAACATTTGAACTAAATATGTGAAAAACGTGAGTTCATACTTATCTCTCAATTTAGCATCACCAAAATAATTCCATTCTGTATACAATAGTTGAATAGCTGACTGCTTGCATTTCATGCTCGAGTACAGCCAATATTTCAATAACAATTTATTCACTCCAAAATTCACAATTCTCTCATTCAATAATCTTGACTTTGCATTATTTATAATCTCTGTTAAACTTTTCTTTAGTCTTGTTTCATCCTTAGCGGTTATCGCAATACCTTGCAAAAACTCGAATTGTTGAGATATTATCATAAAGGTTTTACCTAACATAGTGTCAAATGCGGTATCAATATCGGCATACTTAAATCTGAGAATTATACTGAAAAAGTCTAATATTCTTTTCAAATGTGAAATATCTTGTCCATTCAAAAGCTCATTGACAGTGTAAATCAAATCGTTCAAAACAATTACAATTTCTCTATCAGGTGGAATATTATGTATTTTATTAATCAAGGTTGGCAAAAATTTTCTAACTAAACTATAAGGTCGCTTAGGAGTTTGTCTAACAATTGTTTTGATCAACGCCAGTGAAGATTTAATAGAGTATACTGAGCCGTTTCTAATCATATCATTAAGAATTGATTCTAGACTTGAAAGTAAATCTTGATCAAATGTATAAACCATCATTAATAGAACTTTAGCTCTATTTTGAAGTTGAACAGGTGAATAACCAAATGTAGATCTGATTGGAATGAGCCTTTCCACAAGAGATTTAGTACTTTCAGAAAGATACTGCTTGGTATATATATTCAAAACTTTAAAATATATGTCTAAGCAGCCATCACTTTCTTCCAAAGAATCAGTTACCGGGATATTGGGGTATATAGTAGACTTGTCAGTACTATCGGAACCAATATTTTCAAATTTATATTCGGCCAACAATCTGAACATTCTAATTAAAAGTTGATCTTCCAAATCCCAATGTAATTCCCTATTGAGCTTTAAAACAGAAGCAAATATACTTTTGATTATGAAGAGATCACCCTGTGGTTTTTCCAACTTATCACATAATTTATTTAATACTGAAGTAAAGAATTCCCAATCCATCTCAACCGGATGATGTGAATTGCAAAAATATAGAAAATTGAAAATATTCAGTATATCAATATCCTTTGAGTGTTGCAAACTTTCAAAATATTGTAAAGGATTACTAGTGCATTTTAGAAAAATAAAAATTGATTCAATAAAGGTATTTCGTGGATAAATAAAAACCTTCTCAAATGGTATACTACATACATTAAAAACGATTCTTTTGCATAACCAAGACTCGGTATTCTTAAAACTTGATAAATATTCTGAAGATGATGGTAAAAACTTTTGAAATAGCTTCATATATATTAGATAGAATGGGGCAAACACACAAAAAGTAACCTGACTGGTCTCATTGGAATTTTTGTATCTATTTAAAAATGAATTCATCTCTAATCCAACTGATGGAAGTATGCTCGGACAATCCTTTTTAATATTTGAGAGAATCATAATTAAATCAATAAGTGCTTTTCTCAGTTGCTTTATTAATGATTTTGAAATATGGACTAGTTTGAATTCACCTAATAAAATATCATGAAATGCTATAATCTGGGCAAGCGTAGTTTCTGGTTTTAATGGAACAGCAAAAAATAATTTCATGGATGCAAACTCTAATGTTATATCCTCATTTCTATAAAAGTCATTGTTTTCGGATAATGTTTTTTCTAAAAAGGAAGACCCCAAAAACTTCTGCGGAATCTCTAAATTTTTATAATCCAGTGGTTTCAGATTTATAATAAATTGGTATCTGTGTTTTTTCAAATTTTTAATGTCTTTATATTTATTCCATAAATCTTGAATCATATTTTTTGGTTTGATTACAGTAGTATTTTCCACCAATTCATCCACCAGGAATAATCTTAAGCCAGTGTTCTTAGCATTTTCTATGTCAAATTCAGTCACAGTTTCTATTTCTTTATTGGCCAAAACTCTTGGAGCTAATGTCTCTTGCTGATATGTTCCAATATTTGGTTGTCTATTAAATAAAAAGTTTGCATCCGAGAGAGGTGCATAAGTACCTATTGAATTCTTATCTACCTTTTTAGGAGATTTATTTTTATTACTTTCTTTTCTTGACTCTTCTAAATTTGTAGGTTGTGGTTTCAATACTTTAGCAGATTTATGTTGATGGGATGAGATTTTACCCATAATAGTAGAGATTTCAGAATTCGAGGTTTTCTTATTATAAGTAAAATCTTCTTTATTCTTCGGTGGCTGGTGACTTTCTGTCGATTCATATCTTTTAGACTTTGTATTTTTTGTTGAGAATGCTGTTTCATCATCTGATAATGTTAAGAAGTCCATTGAGTATGGCTTGAAAGTTGGAGTCTGCATCTCAAAATGAGATGAATTATTAGAAATGAGTTTGGATTTCTGATGGGGATTTTCTAAACTATCTTTAATTTTTCTTCTCTTTTTCTTATCTCCAATTTTATCTCTAGATTTTTCAGTAAGCTTAGATATGTTTTTATGCTTCTCTCTGGTTGTTGCAGAAGTATGTTTTCTTTTCTTACTCTGGACCATATGATCAATCTCTGGAGTCTCTTTCAAAGCTTCGTTCAAATTGTAAGGTAGCTTTTTCCTTTTTGCACCTGGTTTGTCAGATACATTCCCAATATCACCAAATGATTCTAAAATATCAATAACACTATTTTGTTTAAGCGATTTAGCTGATTTTTTATTATCCGATTCTTCATTATCCAATTCTTCATTATCAGATTCTTCATTATCTGGTTCATCATTGAGTACACTTTCTTCATCCATCGAAAGTTCAAATTCTTGGTCGGAAATATCATTATTGTCATTTGACATATATGGGTTTGTAATTGAATCAACATTATTATTATCTGAAGTCGATAAATTATGATCTTTACCACTCATAATTTCAAAAAATGTATTTTTTGCAAATGGTCCATAACCTACATCCTTTTCTTTTCTCTCTCTTCTTCTTCTTTGATATTTATCATCTAAATAATTCATAATTTCATCATCTGTTTTACCTTCTTCAGTTAAAGCAATAAGTTCATACTTTGTTGATAAGCCCAAATATTCAGCTCTATCAACCAAATATGGATTTCTATTAACAATGGTACGATGCCTCAAACTTCTTCCAGATTGGATATACTGACCAGTAGGGGTAGGATTAGCAGTGGGTGAGGATATTATATAAACCATTGATGGTTCTTGATGATTCAAATTATCTTGGATATTTTCTAATGAAATGTTAGTGGTATCTTTTTTTTCACTGAAAATATCTTGTAGCTCTAATTGTGTATTGGGTATCTGCAAATCTATATCATTTTCGTTGGATATACGATGATTAGGAATAATTTCATTTTCACCGGATTGTGAGATATTGATCTCGTGTTGACTATGAATATCTAAGTTAAAAAAGTCATTAATAGCTATTTCATTTTTCTTGCTAAATAGCGGTAATTTTTTGTCAGACTTAGATTGGTTGATATCTGGTTCAATGATGGAGCTAACTGAATCTTTAGTTTTGATCATATCATCAGTTTTCGAATTAAGAAAATCATCATTAAGAGGTAATGAAGCTTCCGCATCTGAATACTTGCTCAATGGAGAAGATGGATGTTGAGACACTTTATCCTTGGTGGCTTGTGCATCTAGTTGACCAGGCATATTACTTACCAGCAATATACTACTACTTGCCTCATCAGTTAGAGAAATTCCAATCAATCCATCTTCCTTTGGGATATTTTCATGTCGGACATTAAAGGATCTTGTACGATGATGAATTGGCGAACTTGGTGGATTAGTTGTTTCACTTTGTATTTCAATATGAGTAGAGCGTATTTGATTTTCATCATCTGTTGGAGTTTCTATATTTTTATTCATAATTTTACCTTTGTACTTACTTAAAGCCTTATTATTTATACGTTTTAGTCGTAATCTTTGAGGTTTAGTAATATTAGATATTAGTTCTTCTTCAGAAGAAAACATATTATTAGTGGTACTATGAGAATTAGTCATTGATCTCCAAGATTCAAAATTTTTCCTCTTAAATTTATGATGTTTCACATTGAGATCAGTAAAAAATTGTTTCTTTTCTTGATACTTGTTTTCCAACATATTTTCAATTTCATCCTTTGTGTAACCACTATCAAAAAGTTTGTCCAATTCTGATTTTGTACTTAAGTTAAGAAATTCAGCAGCCACTACTGTAAATTGATTATTCTGCGAAAATGATATATTTCTTGATTTATTAGTTGGAATATTCTTGTATTCATTGTTTAAAGGACGGAGTTCTTTAAATAATTTGTCTAACTGTCTTGCTTTACGCGTTGAACGGGTCTGTTCTTTCTCAATAATGTCCCAAGACAACGCTTCATCCACACCTATATCCGGCTGGGAGTCACCCACAGAGCTTACATCACTCATGATAATAAAATTTCCTGTGGATGTTCGATGTTCTGTGCTATGTTTAACGAGCAAAGTCAATATTCGACAATAAACAGCTCTTTAGAAACTTCAACAATCGGTGAATATCAGGTTCATCTTTTTGTATTGTCAGAACCAGCTGACGTAAGCAGTGAGGTTTTTGCTGGACGACTTGTTTACTTGTAGCTTGTAATTTGTAATGCGTGAGTAGCAAGCGTTAATATACATGCATGGTTCTCTGTCTTCTCTCTGGTATCTTGTGATGTTAGGATCTGAAAATACACCACAAACAAATTTCAACGACCAATTGATAATGTCGGAAACAAGTGGAAGTTCTTCTGGTCGTAAAAGTCCCACAAAGAGAAGCAGAGGCGTATGTATTCCTTTTCTTATCTACCATTTTCTTTTTTAAACAGTGCAAATACTAACACAAATATTCACCGAAACCATCATTCCATAATTCTGATACAGCATATTCCATCAATATCCACGGCTACTAGTCATTTACTAACGTCAACTAAATCACTGCTACAGTCATTAACTAGCTGGGCTCAAGGAAATACAGATGTGACTGAAGTTTCTTCTAAGTTTGTCAAATTTGGAGATGCATATAAAACATTAAAGAGGTCATATGCCACTGAGGGAATAGATATTACCAATTTACCTGATATTCCAGGTAGAGTTCGATCTATTCTTGAAACATCATTAGTATTAGAGCCATCACAAGCTTCACTTGACAAATTTTTGCCACAAATAGGAGACTCCGTTGCAGAACTAATGAAAATGTTGAAAGAAAAACAAACAGAACCTACTAAAAGGGTCACAGGTTCAATATCTGCTTCTTCGTCAACTGCATCTTTCAAACAAAATACACAGACACAACCATCAACAGCAACCTCGGGACCGTCTCCCGCTTCTGAAATTGGCCGTACACCATCAAAGGATGCAATCACAAGATTACAAAACAACACCGATTTGATGAGAAGAGCATCCAAGAGATTTTCAGCCTATCAAACATCTAGTATTATATCAATGCAATCACCAACACCAGAAAATGTATTTGACACGGCTGGTCTTCCGAAAACACCTCTTGAAATACAAGTCACTGCTACAGATATAGAAAAGGCTAAACGTGCAACTAATCTAGAAAATTTAGATGAAATTCCACATCTTAATTCATCCACAAAAGAAAAAAGAGAAAAATTGGGTGATGAAGAATCACACGAAAAAGAGGAAACATTAAACGATACAGCTATTTCTCTTTCTGGTGGACAATTACAATATCAACATCAAACAGCAAAACCTATTGTTAAACCATTTTCCAGTGCTGCAATAATTTCAACTCCACCTCAATCGCAGAATACACAGCAAAATGAAATCCAAAACCAATTTTTTTTAAAATTGAAAAATGAAGTCAAAAAAGTTGAGATATCATTACCTATTACAATACCCAAGTTAAAAGTACTATTCACACAAAAATTCAAATATTCACCACCTGGAATATCTGCATATCCAAAATTTTATATTCAAGATGAGCCTTCATCAATTGCATATGAGTTGGAAGATATATCTGATATTAAATTTGGTAGCATTATTTCATTACATCAAGAAGATATTCGTACTGCTATATTTAAACACGTTGATGATCAAATTGGTACTGTCAAAAATGACATGATGAATATGGAGGACAGAATTTTGAAGAGAATTGAAAAACTTCAATTATTCCAAACATCAACACCAGTTTCACCTGCATTCCGCCAAACTGCGGATATGGAGTTTGAAAAGAATATGAAAAATAAACTGGAAAAAAACAGTAATGATCAGAAGTTGGTTGATGACTTAGAAGATGAAATTAATAAAATAAAGCAACATCAAAAAAAATCAGTAAAAAAACTCAATGATATGGTTAACATCACCATTAAAACTTTAGATGAAATACAAGCAGATGGATTGGTCCCTCAAAATATTTCAGAAAATACTTATGTTATGGATTGTAAAAGTAAGGTTAGTAATGGTTGTGAATCATTAGTTGAAAAGCTAGACGACTTGCAAGATGTTATTGAGTTCATCAAACGTGATATTACTAAGCACAATATTAAACCTTCAGATAAACAGTTAGATCATTTATCGAAAGAAATGGTAAGTACTAAAGCAGAACTTGCTTCCCTTACAGATTATACACAAATTGAACGTAAAAACTTACAAGCTATGTGGAACAAACAAATGCAAACTATTGCTGTGGACCAACGTTTTTTCAAAGCACAAGAAGAAATTATTGGTTTGTTAGCTCAAGATTATCAATCTGCTCAAGAAACTTTTGAATTAATTGTATCCTGTGCTAAGCAGTTAGAGAAGGGTTCGTTGGCATATCGATCAAAGTTGCCCGTTCCAGATCCTACCGTTTCACCTCTAGATGCATCTAAATTAGTTATGGGAGAAATTGATGCGATAAATCCAAATCATGAAGAAAGAGTTGAGGCTATAATGAAGGCTGAAAGAGTTAGAGAAATGGAAAAAGAATTGAAATTGAAAGATCCTTTCCAAGAAGAGTTAGGCGATTTTGTTATTAATGATAAATTAAAGAAGAGCATTGGTGGTATTTCTGAACTTGAAAGAGTACGTCAAGAAAAAGATCGAGAGCATATAAAAAGCACGCTTGGTGTTGTTTAATTAAGTAGATCGTGATATTTTATAAAAAATTATGTACTATACGTTTACTACGAAGTAATTTAATTGTATAAACCCAAATCATATTGAAATTGACTTTAATTTCATTCATTTGAACCTTTTTAGTAATATTAAAGTAAAGTTTAGAGATAAATTGATGGAATTCAGGCATACTAAACTTATCCTTTAACTTTATGAGTTTGAAAGAATTGCAGAACTTAATTATAATACTTTTTACCAAAGACATGATATTCTTGCGGCACCCAACTATCCCACTTTTATATGGCGAAAAATCAAACAAGTCCGTATTTTTCATACGCATTTCTAGATATGTTATTAAACTTTTATATACTTTTCGAAAATTTGACATTTGCATTGGAGAATTATTATAATTTTTAAGTTGTTTGAAACATATTAAATGTTTGATATTAAGGAATAGTCCGGCAAAAGTCAGTACTGTTGTCGAAAATTCAGTTTTTAATCTATTAATTTTCAAGTTGTACTTTTCAAGACATCTGGCAGTCACTTTTTTAATAATATCAATGTTAATTTTATTGGTACTTAGAATGAGGAAATCGTCGATTAGTCTGACAATAACGGTGTCTTTTTTATTTGGGAAATTCATATAAAGATCATCCACTAAACTATCATATACGATATTAAATAATAATGCTGACATAGGAAATCCTTGATAAACCCCAACTTTTCTATAATATGATCTAGACTTAGTGTGAAAGCAGGTGTTCTTGGAATTTTTTATCACAAAATTAATGATTTCACTCTTCTTGAACGTGAAGGTCTCATGATTGTCTATTTTTGGTTTGGATCTTTTGAAAAGTCTCCTATTTTGGAAATCATTCATAGGTTTTATCATTGAAAGTTTTGAAATATGATCCACTATAACTGATTTCCGTGTTCTTATTCTACTAGTTTTATCAATTAGATTAAGTGATTGAACATGAATAGTATCATTTTGAGTAAATGTATCTAATCTTTCTGAAACAACACTTTTGATAATATCGTGTGGCACGGAATCATAAGCACTTTGTGCATCAAATTTAAATGAATAAATTGCAGGTAATATGCCATTGTTTTGTAACATTATTCTCTTTTTAAATTGATATATTTTTGTAATTATATCCGAAATAGATGAACAACTATTTTTTAATCTTATAGTTTGTAATATTTGCATTATTGGTCTTATCTTTCTTTTCTGATATATAAAGTAATCAACAATTTCATTTTTATTGCCTTTAAATGGTTTCACAATTAATCTAAAACTTGATTTTTTTGGTTGTAAAAAAAGGTTTCCTATCAAATCTTTATTAGCAGTAAAACTTGCAAAAGAATTTGAATTATCTTTCAAATTAATTAAATGTTCAGTAACATACTTTGATAAAAATTTTTTGGTTATTCGGTTCCAGATATGATGTCTGAAAAATAGAAATCTATCTTTCTGTGAAGCATGAGTTACGTGAAAAAAAGCTGAGACTAATTTGCAAATGAATGTTTGAAAAAGCCAAATAATGAAAGAAGAAAACATTTCTTTGGCTCTATAAAACTCTGCTTTAGTTAATTTAACATTGTTTCTAGGTTTTACCCAAGCTATATCATTAATTTTTACACCTTTCAGAGCACTCGTTATTGGAATCCTTGATACTATAGTATTGTTAATTAGTCGTGGAATCGATCTCATGATCAATGATCTATTTCGTAAAGTACCAAAACATTCTAAAGGGATGACTTTATATATAATAGTCATAATAAATTTAATAACATCCCCTTTATCAGCACATAGAGACATATGGTCTTGAAAATTTTTTGTGTTAATTTTGCAGATCTGATCAGCAATATAGGGATATTCTTTCATTTGTGATTTATGATTAGATATAAGAGCTTTGATTAATTTAAAAATTTTACGGTAACGTTTGGGTGGATCACATTTGTTTGAAGATGATGGTTTATAACAAAAAATATAGCATAATAGTAACCAAGGATCCAATATAACGGGATTAGTTTTCTTTAATCCTGTTGTTTGTTTATGCATCATATATTTTAGCGATATTGATAATTGTTGTGGTTTCTTTTCATACATTTTATTTTCATGATATCCCCAAATCATTGTATTATTTTCAATCCAGAATCCATTAAAATAAAAAATAAGTTTCAAAAAAGCATTTGTTCCTATCACATTTTTAATGATCTCGAGTGGTCTTGATTTTAATAACTCTAGGGCAGAATTGAATCCCTTGAAAGTATATTTATCAGAAGATCCAACAGTTGAACCATCTGTATATCCCAATTTGAGAACATTTGATATTTTCTTTGTTATCATAAGTTCAACAATCATATTAATAAATTCTTCATGATAACATATCTCTGATTTAAAAATTAGAATTGTAGGAATTTGAGCTTTTGTTTCCTGATTGCATTTTTCAATTCTTATGTTGACTATTAATTCTTGAATTACGGAGTAATAACCCCCAGAAGCATATTCTAAAAAAACGCTTTTATCATAATCAGGCACTGTATCTTTTATGTAGTTTTCCAATGTATACATTGGTTATAACTCCTCTATATACTGACTAATTGAGCAAATATGAAGAAGACTAAGATTAAATGTTGGATCGCTGTTATCACAAACGTTAGCAACAGTGATACATAACATGCTCGGTATGTGTGGAGTTCTGGTTTTTGGGTTTGGCGTTTGGCATTTGGTGAAAAAAATTACCTTACACATTTTCTACTTGAACTTTTTCCAAATTCTTTCCAATCAACAAAATACTCTATCTCTATCGTTAACTAATTATGTCTTTTCAAATAGACTATCAGAGGGAAGTACTATATGGAGTGCTTCAGCGAATATCACCTTCTATAAGCAAGATTAAACCCAATTTAAAAGAATACTGGATATGCAGTATAGATCCTAAAAACTCAAAGAAAGTTCTTTCACTTATAAAATCGAGATTTCAACGTACTACAGATGAATTGCGACATTTAAAGCGTGTATGTAAAGAAAATGAAGATGGAAATATAGTTTTGAGTATATTACTCTGTCCAGTTGATGGGGATTATACAGAAAATGAAATTTCAGATTTACTCAAAGATGTCACTCAGCAAAATGATGTAAAAATTACTAAGAAATGCATTCCAATGAATAAACCTTTCGATAAAGAAATTAATTTAGAATGGTCTAAAAAATTTTGGCCATTATTATGGAAGGGAAATCCTTTAGTTCAAGATCTGAACGAAATCTATAAAAATATGAACATTCAGAAAGTTCAAAGCTATATGGATCAAGTGACAAAATTGTCTTTGAAAGAGGAAGGGGAGAATCCTATTGTAACTATATTTGTTGACCCATCTAGTGATGAAATAAAATCTGTAGTAGTTGACAAAAGAACATCAAAAGATATAATCAAGCATTCTGTAATCGATGGGATTGCAGAAATTGCAGCCAGGGAATTACAACTTCGACAAGAAAGAAAAATTCAAGACAAAAAAGCAAACAACTATCTTTGTTTGAACTATCATGTATATACAACACATGAACCATGTACTATGTGCGCTATGGCACTGGTCCATTCCAGGATATCACAATTAGTCTATTTGAAACCATCTATCAAAACTGGTGGAATTGGTAAAAACAGTGGACATGGAGAAATGATACATTTGTCATGTGCGTTGAATTGGAAATTTGAAGCATTTCAATATATTGATAAGGAAATGTTTGTATCAGTTAAAGATGTTGATTCTGAACTGTATGTTTAATATTAAGACTTGTTAATCATTGATAAGTTATATGTATTTATATCTTCAGTAAGAGATTGAAACTCAGAATCAATATTGGGTGATGTATCATCAAAATTCAAAAGCTTAATATTGTTTTCTAGTTTTGAAATTTCTAGTTCCCGTTTTTTATTTAATAATTCGATATCTTTTTTTATCATGGTTTGTAATTTTTCTAATCTTGAAATAAACTTTTGTATTTCTGAATCTTCATCGTCCTCGTCATCGTCATTATCATTACCTAATTCGATATTAGAAGTAGACTCGATAACATTTCTAAATTCAAGCAAAGAAATATTTTTTCTGACTCTTTCCATTGATGTTTCATCATGTTTTCTCTCAATTAAGGCTGCAATGATTTCCACTTCAGTGGCAGTTAGTTCATTGCGTGTCTCTGATAAAATAATAGATTGGATTCCTGTTTCACCCAAAACTTGTGTCAGATCCCTATCAAGATATGTTTCAATAATGTCTTTACTATCTAGATCCGTCATAATATTATTTTATTCTGAACAACTTGCTGCTAGAAAGTATATATGTATCTGTTGTCATAGTCAGAATTCAGAAAAATAAAGAAAACAAACAAAACAATTAAAAACAAAGCAATTGAAAACAGTTTTATCGCTGACGTAAGCTCAGATGTCGCCAATTTGAGGGCGCGTCTATTTCTACAATTCAATTCCGAGGCTTCTATCTTCTTATTGACTGATGATCATTGATCATTCAAAAAGCTTCTTGCCAGTTGCCATCCTTCAAGTGCTTTATATTCCTATTAAAATTCCATTAAACACCATTGCACCATAATGATGTTACGAGGTGGCAGATACTGTTTGGTGAAACCATTACAGACTATCCAGCTTAGAAGTTTGACTGCTTATACTGGTCGGAAACCTGTGAACGAAACTACAATTATTGAAAACTCAAATTTAGGCGAAGATACAAGTATTAATGATACTGGATTTATTATTCATACCAAGAATAGAACAACTCTTTATATTGATCATATTTGTCCTCCAAAAGCATCCAAATGGGATTATAGACAATTTATTTCACCATTATTGTATCCATCAAATGCAGATTCTATTACTAAATTTGTTAAAGATTTAACTAATTCTTATCAAGATGTTCAAATTATTCCCGTACCTAGAGATGGTGGTGCATTTGTATCTTTTAAATTACCGGCTGCAACTACACCACAATTGTATAACAAATCTGTTATTTATAATTTAACTGAAAAAATGTCAACATCTCATCGTTTTTTTTTACGAATGGGTATATTCCCAGTTAAAGGTGTCCCATGGGTTGAAGACATGGGTAGATATGCATCAACTACTTTAAAGGTTAAATTTGAAGGTGATGAATTATCTCAAGAATCATTATATGCAATGTTTAGAAGATATGGTAAGATTTCAGATATTATATTACCAAAACCTGGAGATATGGATAGAGTTGCACTGGTTACTTTTTGGACAACACGTAGTGCAATTTGTGCAAGACATTGTCTTACAGGCTCTGATATTGGTGGTACTATTGTTCATATTCATTACAAGAAAAGAGTTAATGATCATTGGTTCCCAACATTAATGAGAGATCATCCAAGAATTGCTATTCCATTATTACTTGGATTTATGGCTGGTATTGCTGTTTTAATTTTTGATCCTATTAGAAGTTGGTTTATAAAGGAAAAAATTAAGGGTGAATTAGATTGGAGTCAATACTTTTGGTTCAAAGAAATTTGGAAAGGTTGGATCACAACTAGAAATAGAGTTAAAGGTTTATTAAGTTCTCAACAATCTGATGATGCTGATTGGGGATTATGGAGTAAAATTGATGATTTGATGGATGAAAGAACAGGAAAGGCAAAAGAAGTGAAGATTTGGTTAGATGAAAATGTTAATTCAATGATTGTTGTTCAAGGTCCAGCTGGAAGTGGTAAGAGAAATTTAGTTAGTAATCTGGTTTTACCAGAAAGAGACAACGTCTTATATGTTGATTGTGAAAATATCATTAAATCTCGTAAAGATTATCAATTAATTCAAAATTTTGCACATGAAATTGGTTATTTCCCTGTTTTTTCATTTGTTTCTAGTATTTCTAGTTTTGTTGATTTATTTGTTAAAAGTTTAACTGGTCAAAATGCAGGACTGACTGAAACTAAAGAATCACAAATACAAAGTATGTTAACTCTATCTCTTGGTTCAATTAGAGATTTGGCTCTTCACAATTATTATCAATTGATGTCATCTAATGAAAATTTTTATATGAAAGAAGAGGATTATTTGCAACAAAATCCACAATCAAAACCAGTTATTGTTATTGATAGATATCAGGCATCTAGAAAGAAAAATCAAGCTAATTCTTTTATTTATAAATCATTAGCTGAATGGGCTGCTAATTTAGTTCAACTTAATATTGCACATGTGATTTTTATTACTGATGATGTTGGTTCTATACAAGATTTAATTACAGCTTTACCAACATCTCCATTAAAGAGAGTTGTTTTATCAGATGCTTCTGAAGTTGCATCAAATGTTTACGTTTCTCATGCATTAGAAAAGGATAATGCTATTCAAACAGAAAAGGATCAAGAAGAATTAGAAAATTATACCAAATTACTTGGTGGTCGTATGAGAGATTTACAAATGTTTGTTCGTCGTATCAAATCTGGTGATATGCCAAAAGAAGCATTTCAAGGCTTAACTCAACAAGCTATTGAACAACTTTCTCAAGTTTTCCTTACATCTGCAGCTGATTATGGATTTAATGTATCACAAGCATGGCAAGTCATTAAGTTATTAAGTCAAAAACCAGAGGTTGATTATAAAGATGTTTTCTTATTACCAATGTTTAAAGCTAATACTTTTAAAGTTTTACAAAGTATGGAAAATGCAGAATTAATTCGTTTAGTACGTGTTGATGGTGTTGTTACAAAGATAATTCCTGCAAAACCAGTTTTCTATTATGCATTCAAAGAAATGGTAAATGATCCAGAAATTTACCGTGCGATTGAAAAGGAATGTTTACTTGGTAAGATTGAATTTGAAACAAATCGTATACGCAAATTTGCAGAAGATTTGGGTAAATTCAAGGAAACTCCAGAACCTAAATTATTTAAAGAAAGACTGAAGTACTTGAGTGGAAAGATTGAAGCTGGTACCACAGTGATTAATGAATGTGAACAAGATATGGCCAAATTGAAGGATAAGAAATAGATCAATTTTTATTTATAAATGAATTTTATTATTGTATATATATATGGTTTTATAGAGAATTGAATGCTCTAAATTATACAACAACGCATGTATCTATAGAAGGAATAAGGTAGGTTTAGCAAAGTAGTATAGATAATGCATCATTGGCAGATAATCTATCTTTATTTTCATATTTTGTTACTCCTGTAAACACATCTTGTAATTTTGATTTCACGATAGTATCACAATCAGAGTATATCCTTGGTATTACATTTTGTAATGGTATCGGTTGTTTTGTGAAGAATGTTTGATTCATTGAATCAAATGAAACTAAACCTTTACAATCTGACCAATCAATTGGTGGTGATCCAAAAGTTGAAAGGATATTAGAAAGTAAAACTAAATCACTAAATGCAGCATCATCATCAAAGATTGGAGTACCATCATCACTTAACATTAGCGTCAATAAAATACCAACAGCCCAAATATCAACTTTGTTTGAATAATCACGTTTAGAAAGCAAAATTTCAGGAGCTTTATAAATTCCTGTAGCAATATCTGTAAATTTCTTTTCTGGCTTTTCTAATCCATTATTATTTGGTTGTTGGTATGCAATTCCAAAATCAATGATAACTGGAGTTTCTAAATTGTCTTTCAAAAATAAAATATTATTTGGATTGATATCTCTATGTATTATTCCATTGTTATGAATCCATTGTAATCCTTTAAAAATACCAGTAGTAATATTCAAGACACTAGATACTGGCATTGTGTTGATTTTTTTCGTATCAATTGTAGCATCAGGCTTGAAAAATGTACGTGTTTTTACGTGAGTTTTAATTACATTGGATAGGGTTAAATCAAGTAATGGGAATATTAAACCATATTCTATATTATTAAATGAAACACCAATCATTGTGATAACATTTGGAATGGTTTTAGTTTCCATTGAATTTTTCAAATCTGATAGAATTTTTATTTCATTTCTAATATTATGTGGAGGTTTCTCATCATCAGGATCAACTAATTTTAATGCATAAAAAACTTCTGTATTTTCGGTAATACAAGGCGTTCCATCATCACTTTTATCATATTTTGAAACTTTGTAAATATCTGAAAATCTACCTCCACCTATTCTGTTAATTGCTTTCCATCCTAGTTTATCCATTATAGAATGAATTGAGTTTTTTTTCGTTTTTTGATAATCTTCAATTAGTTGTTTTCTTGGTCTTAAGTCTTAACGGTATCTAGTCAATGGATTCTAGATTCTAGATTCTAGAGTATGTTAGGGTTTCTATAAAATCTTTTAACATTTCCCTTGTTAGTGCGTGATTAATAAAACAAAAAATAAGGGCACGTAATATATTTATCACGTAACACGTAATATAAAATTATGGCATTATGTGATGTTTGATTTTAATATTTTATTTTGTTGCACAAAACATGGATTATAATCTATAACTGAATAGGATACCAACAAAATACAACAATTCAGATGTCAGATGCCAATATAGGGAATGTTAACAATGAAGATACATCAATGCATATAAATGGTGATGAGGAAGGGAATGAAATTTCTGTAAACCCATTATTCTTGAAATTACGTGAACAATCGATAATTCAAGTAACTAATATGATGGAATCGACAATAAAAAGTATGCAACGATTAGAGAGGTCGATGGAAAGAATAGGTTCTGCTACATCAGGAGTTACGAGTACTGCTAGAATATGGTCCAGTTTTTATGATCCAATGGTTGTAGAGAAATTGAAACAAGAAAGTACATCTAAAATTCATGTTTCTGAAACTAATAACCAAGAAAGCTAATTGTGAATAAACTGCATAAATTTTGAATTTCAATTTTAATATACATTATTTCTTAGCTAAAAGGAAATAATACTAAACATATAAATATTACTGATATATATAGATGCATACATACCTACAAGGATAGGTAAATAAATACGTAATGAATGTATAATTATAGAATGTATAATAAAAACAATCAATATTGATCTTTTCCGGAGACAATAACATTATTAATTTTAAGAATCATTCTTGTCAATTGAGTAGCTAACAATAGTTGTTGTTTCTTACCAATGAAAGTTTCAATGACAAAAAGTTCCTTCATATTATTATTATTATTTCCTAAACAATCTATACCTAAATGTGGACTATTCTTTGAAATTTGTGCTGCTTTTAATTTAGTTAATTCTTCAATTGGATTATAACCTGAATTTTCAGCTAATGACATTGGAATTACATCTAGAGCTTGTGAGAATGCACGAAATGCGTATTGATCTATACCTTTTTGTTTATCAGCTTCTTCCATTATTTTTAATGAACAGGATGTTTCAACAGAACCACCACCATAAACTATTTTATTATTTTTAATTAAATTTCTAACAACACATAAAGAATCATGAAGAGATCTAATTGATTCATCAACAATCATTTTATTAGAACCTCTAATTAAATTTGTTACAGTATTAACATGAGTTCTTTCTAAAGAAGATTTGGCAGAATTATCTTCATTATTTTCAATAATAATCATTTTATCTCTTGTTGTACCAAATTCAACTTCATAAACTTTATCAGCATGACCTAATTTATCACTTGATAAATCTTCAAATCTTGAAACAATACTACCTTTTGTTGCAATAGCAATTGATTCAATATCACTACCACCAACCCATCTAACAGCAGGTAAATCATTTGCTAATAATAAAGAATTTGCTTCATCATCAAAACCCCATTGACAAATAATTAAATTTGCACCTGCATTTTTAATTGAATCAATCATTTGAATAAATTTTTCAGATTCATATTTTTGTAAATTTTTAAATTCGTCAACATCAGAAATTTCTAATTTATGTTTTGTTTTTGGTTTTGGTGGCTCAAATGGGCAAGATAAAATTGCAATTTTTGCATTATTTATAATTTTTTTCATTTGTGGATGAGAAAAATCTTTTTCTATACAAACACCATTAATAGTTTTAGAATCTGATATTGAACCACCTAATTTACCTTGTAATTTAATTAATTCAAAATCAACATCATTTCTATTAAAATCAGCAACTTTTAAAACTGATTCAACAGCCATTTTAGCAAATTGATTATGATTTTTATTAACAATTTTTGAACCAAGTGAAGTTTTCGCAGCTTTAAATAAATCACTTGAATCAAGTAAATTATTTGATAAATCATTTTTATCAATATTAATTTCATCTGCAATATTATCTAAATGATTTGAAATAATTTTTGATGCTTTTTCATAACCATTTGCAACTTTAATTGGATGTATACCCATTTCAATTAATTTTAATGCTTGATCTAATAAAGCACCTGCAAGAATAACAACACCTGTTGTACCATCACCAATTTCATCGTCTTGAGATTTTGATAATTCAACTAATAATTTTGCAATTTCATTTTCAATTTGCATTTCAGTTAAAATTGTTGCACCATCATTTGTTATATTAATATCACCATCAGGGGATATAAGGATTTTATCAAGACCACGAGGTCCAAGAGAAGTTCTTAAAATATCAGAAACTTGACGTGCAGCTTGAATATGAGATCTTAAAGCATCTAAACCAGAAGATTTTGTCTTTGTTGATTGATCTCTAACAATGATAAACGGACGTCCCATTTCATCTTGGGCGACGATAGCATTAGACATATCAGGCATAGGCATAGAGTGTGGATGTGCCATGATGTGATTATTTGATGATGTAGTTATGTAGCAGGACTTGTGTTTATCTGTTAAAGCAGGGTGTATATACAAATGGTGTATGTATTTGCCTTTGTCAGTCAGTGTCTTGTCAATATCAATGTGTCTTGTCTTGTCTTGTCTGTGTGTGTGATTTAACTATAGATGCCTCTGTTACGTTATAGTGAGAGTGAGAGTTGAGAATGGACGAGTGAAAAGTGAAGTGAAAAATGAAAAATTATTTAATTAATTAAAATAATTTATAATTTCGCATTTTTTATTTTTTTATTTTGATTTTTCATTTTTCATTTTTCATTTTTCATTTTCATTTTCATTTTCATTTTCATTTTCATTTTCATTTCCACAACTGGAAGTTTTTATTTTTTATTTTTAATTTAATTTTATTTTATTTTATTTTTTTCACTTTTTTTCTTTCTTGATGGACTTTCTACTTAAGAGATAAAGAAACACTGCTACATAGGTGACTTATTACTTAGAAAAAAATAGAATAACAATAATAACAACAATAACAACAACAACAACAACAACAACAACAACAACAACAACAACAACAACAACAACAACAACAACAACAACAAAATGTCTGCAGTTGGATCACTTATTTTTTGTACCGCTTGTGGAAACCTTTTAGATTCAATTTCTCATCAACAACATCTTAGATGTGCAGTTTGTGATACAACATATTCTTCATCTGACTTTAGTCGATTGAAAGTTGTAACTCATACTGCACCAGATGCATTTCCTTCAAGTCTTAAAGCGAAGAAATCCCTAGTTAAGACAAGTTTTAATCATGATGAAGTAGAAGAAGGTGCAACTATTAAAGAGAAATGTCCTCAATGTGGACATGATGAAATGCAATATCATACATTACAACTTAGATCAGCGGACGAAGGTGCCACTGTCTTTTATACATGTACAAAATGTGGTTATAAATTTCGTACAAATAACTGATTTTTGTTTTGTTAAAACATTTTTTTCATCTGTTGTTATCTGTTTTATAGAATGTATATATTTGTGCAATAAAATTTCAAATATAAAATTTAAACTAAAAAAATTTAAAACAAATTAAAATAAACAAGTATAAAACTTAAAACCATAAAAAAAAATACAAAATAGTAATTTAAAATTTAAAATTTAATTTCAATTATTTTTTCTTTTCTATTCTATTTATACCTTTGCATATTCCATTTCACCACTATTTTCATATTCCCACATATCTAATGCAACAACAGCACTATCTCTAACAACTTGATCTTTATCTTGTAATAATTTTTTCAAAACTGGAAATGTTTCATCGGTTGCAATTGCACCTAATGCTTCTGCTGCTTCATGTCTAACCATTGGAGCTTCATTTTCACGTTGAACAAGTTCAACTAAACTAGGTACTGTTACTGGATTACACATTTGACCAAAAATATATGCAATTTCATGTTTAAATAAGGCAGATTCATCATTAAAACCACTTGATAATGCAATACATGCATCATCAGTACCTAAATCACGTAAACGAAACATTGCACGATATCTTTGAAATAAAGGTTCTGAATTATCATTAAGTATTAATTGTAATTTATTAACTTTATCAGATGAATTATTTAATGCTAATGGTGGAGCTGGATCAACAGATTCATAAAGTGATTTCTGTAAAATTTCTTCTTTTGATAATTTTGAATTTTCCCATTTTATCCTTTCAATTGCTAATTCACATGTTTGTTTAATTTCTAATAATTCTTTTGGATCATTAAAATATTTTTCTAATAAATTTAATGAATCTTTATCACCTAATGCACCTAATGCTTCAGCAGCTTCATGTCTAACCATACATTGTTGATTTAAATCTGATAATACATCTCTTAAAACTGGTGCTGCAATAAGATTATGTGTTTGACCAAGACAATATGCTACTTCATGTTTTAATAATTCAGAATCATCAATAAAAGCTTTAGAAATATATTCAATTGCAGTATCTGCTCTTTCTTTATTTTCAGTAAATTCAGATCCTATAGATTTTAGATAAAAAAGTGCTCTAAAACGATCTGCAAGTGCTGTTTTACCATCTGAGTTAATAAGGATATCTCTTAAATTTTCTAAAGAAGTATTTTCATCCATGGACATTTTTTATTTTGTTATTTTTGTTTTGTTTTTAGTGGTTGTATTGATGATTTGTTTGTAAGAATAAAATAGTTGTCAAGTGAAAAAAAAATTTCAAATTATTTAAAGTGAAAAAAAGCACCAGTTAATTTTAGAGCGAGCAAGAAGAAAAGAAAAGAAAACCGGAGATGAGAGTGGCAAACGAAGACGTTTTACTACATTTTACTACAATTTAATACATTACACTACAACTCGACAACGTCACAATAACAACAAACATGGCAACTGGAAAGACTTTAGTGCTACCGCTTGTGGCTATGGGAAGCGTACCACAGTATGCTGTTCAAAGTGTGATCGATCGCAAGAGATCTCTTCTTGTAAGAACACCTATCAGCAGTCTTTACGTGTATCCATTTAGTGGACGAGAAATGAGCATTGAAGAAGTAGCACATGGTATTAAAAGTAATGATAAAACGGATGGGGAATTGGTTTCACCATGGGAACTATATTATGAAAAATCTAAAGATAAAGATGTAATCAATGATATTGAATTAATGCAAATGCATTCACCAATTATTCCAGGATGTGAATCATTATATGTTAAGCAATTAGTTAAAACTATTCGAGAGAGAGGATATACCAAAATATTAATATTAGATGCAAGGGATAGAGGATTGTTTCCTACAGATGATATTATTCGTTGGAGTAATAGGACTGTTAAAAATATGTCTATAAATAATAATGAGATTATTGAAAAGGATAATGATATATGCACTGCAGGTAATTTGATACGATTCATTGCTGAAGAAGTTGGATCAATAGGAGACGATATAATTGTTGAATGTCATGCAGTGAGTGTTTATGAAGGATGGAATGGTCCTGCTGTTGCTTCACTTGTAGCTTCTGTTGGATTGGATGCTGTGAAAAACGGAGAAGATCTAGTTAGTATTTCTAAGGAAGTGTTAGGTGTTTATAACTGAGAATTGATATTAAAGTGTAACTAGTAACTAGTAACTATGTAAATATATGTAACTTAATTAGAAAGGTGTTTTTAAATTTTTACTAAGTGTCACGTGCACCAGCGTCGATCGACGCGGCTTTGCATTTCATTTTTGGCAAAAGAAAAGGAAAAAGAAAAAAAGAGAAAAAATCAAAAATCAACGCTTTTTCCTTTTTCAATTGCGCTTTGCTAGGAGCTAAGACTGAGACCAAGAAACAAGACAAGATTCCACATCACTAGATATCAATCACATACAACACACTGCATCAAATCATTATATTTCAGTACATATAACAGCAACCAACATTCACACATACCACATTTACATCGCAATGTTCTCTGCTGCACATACATCCACTCGTTCTTTCCACACATCAACTCCTGCCTTACTTAAAAGACCATGGAAAACGTACAAAGATGGTACTCTCTTTTACGGTCAATCAAAAGCTGGTAACAAGAGACTATCCCTCTCTACAAAGCAAGGTAACAAGAATTTTTACAAAGGTACAAGATCTTCAGGTATTGGTCACATCTCAAACAAGGGTAAATATACCATTGATTATCAAAAAGTTAGAACATTTGTTACTCCTGCAGATATGTCCACTCCATTGAAGCCATTAGTCTCTGCAAATGTACCAATCCCAAAGAACACATTCAAAGGTTATACTGGTATTACCGATGGAAGGTTATGGTTAAATAAAGTCAAAGAATATATTGAAACAGGTGATGTCCAATTTGAAAAGTCTGACACTTATGTTGAAAAATACTAATCATAAACAAAATAATACTATTTTCTCTTGTACATATAGACAAATGGATAACATCTTTCACCCTTTTATACATATATATATATATATTAATAGATAGCTTTAATCAATACATGTTACAATTATTTTTTACATCTTTTAATATCGTATATATCTTTTTTATTTTTTTTTTATATTTTACAAATCGTCTTCTTCTACTTGGAGGTTTTCCTGGTCTTCCATATCAACATCTCCATCTTCTTCATTATGCTCGTCATCATTCATCGCATCGATACCATCGTTATCTTCGATTTCATCACCAGCAGTTACAGCTGTAACTTCTTCGTCGTCATCATCAGCATCTTCTTCAATCTCCTCAACTTCTTCAACTTCTTCTACTTCTTCTACTTCTTCCGCATCACCTTCAGCGTCCTTTGTTTCTTCATCGTCAACTTCATTTGTTTCTTCATCATCAGCATTCGTATAACCATTCTTTATAAGTGAAGCTTCAATACGTTGTTGATCTCCAGGACGTAAATTTACTAATCCTCTATTAACTAATTCTCCAATAGGTGCCCTTTTCGGCACTAAATCTCTCATAAAAGAATATATATCGACAGTACTGACAACTTTTTGAGCATCATTATACATAATTTTTTTACGACCTTTACTTTTAGTCATTTCACTTGCATCAATAGCAAATTGTTTGATAAACATTTCCGTTGCCAATCCTAATACAAAGTTTGCACTCTCCGTTGAAGAAATATGTTCAGGGTCTAATTTCAAAATTTTTTTAATTTTAGCAATTGGTAAATTCATCAATGGATCTTCTTTAACTGGTGCTTTTGCTAGTGTTGCTTCGGGTGCTGGTGCTGGTGCTACTGCTTCTGATATGTTTGCTGCAGATGCTGTTTCTGGTTCATTGGCACTCTCAATAACAAGTTCGTTTACTGGTAGTATCTCCTCGTTCTCCATGTCTTTATGTTCAAATGTAATAGCCACTCCTTTTATCTGAAACAAATCGTAAGAAAAAGCTATTCCAATACATCACAATCAAATCCAATAAAATCTGAAATCTACCAGCAATCAAATCAGCACACGGTGCAAAATGCAAAACCAAAAACTAAAAACTCCAACTCTTTGACGACGCGAAACTTTCAATATACACACACATATATACATTACATTACATGGTTTATACTTATAACTATTAAGTGCTTTCCTTTCTCTATGAAATATATGCAACAATTACATTTTATCCAGCAATTAATTAACCCACCAGCTAACCTATACAATGACAGATCAACCATGGATCGAAAAATACCGTCCCAAATCACTTAGTGAAGTTGCTTCTCAATCAACAACTACAAATATTCTTCAAAAATCTCTTCAGTCAGCAAATTTACCACATATGTTATTTTATGGTCCTCCAGGTACAGGTAAAACATCTACAATTTTAGCATTAGCTCATGAATTATATGGTCCAAATTTAATTCATTCTCGTGTTTTAGAATTAAATGCATCTGATGAAAGAGGTATATCAATTGTTAGAGATAGAATTAAAAATTTTGCAAGATTAGCAGTTTCAAATCCAACATCAGAAGATAAATTAAAATATCCATGTCCACCATATAAACTCATTATTTTAGATGAAGCAGATTCAATGACATCTGATGCTCAAAGTGCGTTAAGAAGAACTATGGAAAATTATGCTAGTGTTACTAGATTTTGTTTAATTTGTAATTATGTTACAAAAATAATTGATCCATTAGCTAGTCGTTGTTCAAAATTTAGATTTAGAAGTCTTGATGAAAATATGGGTATTCAAAGACTAAAATTTATTGCAGATAAAGAAAATATTAATATAAAAGATAATGTTATTTTAGAAATATTACAAATTTGTGAAGGTGATTTAAGAAGAGCTGTTAATTTATTACAATGTGTATCAACTGTGTTAAGTGATAATGAAACTGGTTCTGTATCAGATATTAAAATTAAAGAAGTTTTTGGTCATCTACCTGATAATTTAATTGAAGAAACCATATCTGTACTTAAATCAAAAAATATTATAAATATTATAACATTTACAGAAGAAGAACTTATTAAAAAGGGTTATTCAGCTGCATTTATAATTATTGCATTACATCAAAGATTTCTTATCTCAAATAATTCAAATTCTTTAACATCACAATTATCATCAGATCAAATGAATAAAATATCTCAAATCCTTTGGCAAACAGATAAAAGAATTAGTGTTGGTTGTAATGAAAATGTTCAAGTACTTGATTGTATGTTTAAACTGTGTAAAGTTTTATAATAGTTATATACAATTTTAAATTGTTATCTGACACAGGTATAATTTTATAGTTGTATTTGAAAAAAAAAACATTTGCTAAATAAATACGTTTGTATATACCTAAATATTGATATAATTAAAGTAATTATTGTTGTTTCTGCTGCTGATGTTGAGGTTGAGATGCACTTCTATTTGGTGGCATATTCATGCCATTCATTGGTAAGTTCATACCACTAGTTGGCATATTCATACCATTCATTGGCATACCATTCATTGGCATACCGTTCACTGGCATACCGTTCACTGACATACCGTTCATATATGGAGGGTAAACATATGGTGACATGCCATTTGGCAAGAAACCTGGCATTTGCATATTTGGTTGTTGTTGTTGCTGCTGTTGTTGCTGTTGCTGTTGCTGTTGCTGTTGCTGTTGCTGTTGCTGTTGCTGTTGCTGTTGCTGTTGCTGTTGCTGTTGCTGTTGCTGTTGCTGTTGTTGTTGCTGTTGTGGTGTAGAGTGTCGTTGGATTGGAGTTTGTGGAGTAGAGTTAGATGGAGATGGAGTGTTAGAACCACTCGTTTCGTTATTTGTAGATTTTCTCTTGTTCTTATTCAAAAGCATCATTAATGGGTGGTTTGGTGTCATTCCAGAATTTGCAACTCCATTATTACCATATGGTAAGTTCTGTTGTGCAACCACTGGTTGTTGTTGTTGTTGTTGTTGTTGTTGTGTTAAACGATGTGGTAGTTGTTGTGTTAAACGATGTGGTAGTTGATTTAATTCTGTCTGTTGTTGTGGTGATGATAATTGTGATGGTTGTTGAGATGGTTGCATCTGGTGTTGCTTTTGTTGCCTTTGAGGTTGATTTTGTTGACGACTTCTATTATTTTGCTGTTGCTGTTGTTTTCGTTGGTTTGGCTGATTCTGTGGATTATTTTGATGTTGCTGGGGCAAAACTTGAGGAAATTGTTGCCTCTGTGGTAGTGGCATACCTTGCATACCATTCATTGGCATTTGAATATTGGGTGGGAAAATTTGCATATTTGGTGGCAATCCTTGAATCATCCTTGGATCCATTCCATTTGGGGGCATTTGATTCATAGTTCTTCCAAGTTGTTGTTGATTTTCTTTTTGGTGGGATTGTTGTTGAATTTCACCTTGTTGTTGTGGCAATCCTGCGGATTTTGAAAGTAATGACTGTAAGAATAATTGGTTCTTATCGTTAGATGGATTAATCATAGGCATCATCATAGACAATTGAGGTTGAAAAGGTTGAGGCTGTTGGGGTGGTGCTTGTACGTGTGCTTGTACTTGCGATGGTAATGGTGATTGTGATAGTGGTTGTGACTGTGGTTGTAAAGAAAAACTTGAAACGACGGGCGTCTTGTTCTCATCAGAAATTATAGACATTAGTCTAGATGATCTCTTTGAAGATTCATTAGACTCAGCAGATGGTTCAGAAGAGAAGAATGAGGAAAAGTGTGATCCTGTAGTCCGACTGTTAGAACTCATAGATATAGATAAATCAAATTGATCATCAACACTTCTGTGTACTTTTTCTCCGATAGATAGTTGGTCAATTTCAAGCGGAGGTTTGGATGCAGGTTGATCATTTGATTCTGTGTTATGTTTCCTAATTTCAAGTTTTTCTTCCTTGACTACATCCGATTTTGGTTTTTTTTCTTCTATAACCTTAGAACCATCAATTTGGGACCTCAATTTGGAATATTCAGCCATATCATCGGCATTAATCTCTTCACCATTTCTCTTAGCAGTTTCAATTCTCATTTTCAATCTCCAAATCTCAAAATCTAACATACTGTTACCCGTTGGAGTATCTTGTTCTTTCATCCAATCAGGCGTATCGTCGTCTTCTTCACCTTCTTCAATTGCGCTATTATCCAACTTTCCCCGTTTCTTGTTTTCTCTTTGACGGGCACGTTGGATCCGACGATCTTCCCTTGCTGAATTATTGTTATTGTTTGCATTCTCCTTTTTAATATCATCAAGTAAAGCTTTATCTTTCTTGACAGCACTTCCACGTCTATTATTGCTTGATCTTCTTCTTTCACGATGATTTTCTGTAAATGTAGCAGCTTTATTCAATCTGAAAAATTCAATAGGAGGAAGTTCAGACTCCCAATATGAAGGTGGTAAAACAAGTGGAGAAAATTCCAAGTTCAATAAATATCTAGCATCATATATAACTTTTGATCCATTTTCTAATCGTTGTTCCGTTTGGATTGTTTGATCTTGCTTTTCATTTTTAATTTTAATAAGTTCTGATTCTACCATTTTTGGTTGAGAAGTTTTCAACATCTGCATTAATAACATTTCTTGTGTATTCATTTGAATTGTACTGCCATTAGATAGTGATCGTTGTTCATTCTGTGCATGCATAGTTGCCTGTGCCAACAGTTTCGTAATAGGGTTATCAGAAAGATGATCTTTCTGAGTATGTGTTTCCATTTTTCCGATAAGATTTGTATGTAAAATTTTTGTTGGAAATTTCTAATAAAAAGATTTATTGTTGTCTAAATATAATATATATATATAGAGTAAATACTAAGCTAAAGGGATACAAAAAAATTACACATGAAACAGTATAGCATTTATGCAGAGACCAACTATCAATGCTCAGCTGGAAACTTCTAAAGCTCAAAAGCAAAAAGCAAGGCCATCAATTTTCAATTCTCAATTCTCGATTCTCGACGTATCCCAGAATCTCCAATCTCCCACTTACTTACTGCTGCAAAATCTGCAATCCGTGCCATCCGTGCACCCCTCTCATCACGCATTCTTCTTCTAATTTTCCTGGAGGAGTTGCGACAATATTACTGTCGTGGCCCAGCATGTTTTTGCGCTCATAGACATCACCCAAGAGAAGCCAACAACGAGCATCATCTCCCCAGTTCACACTTTCAAGTACTAATTCCAAGTGTTTCCTACAACGGGAGAGTCCGACAAGATAATCTTCATGATTCTTCGATTCAGTTTCATCATTAAGACATTTGAGACAAAGTTGGGTGAAACCAACAATCGCTTCTGCAGCACATACACTTTCATGATTTGACCATTTCCGAATACCTCCTAAACTTTCAATAATACCAATAGCTTCTAAAAGACAAAGTTTACCCTTTTGTCTAGTAGCAAGATCATCACTGTTAGCATATATACATCCCTTACGTGCTTGAATGGCACATGTATGAATTTTTTCTTCGATACGTTCGTTCTTGGAATTCTTGGTAGATAACATCATAGATGAAACTGAATATGAACTAGCTTCGTCAACACATTGTAATGCAGTGTCTATATCACCTGCAACTTGAAAAATTCTTGATAATGTTAGCCACATCATGCGTAATGCTGAAACCTCATTAGGGGTAAGTGATCCATAATCGGCAGCTTGTTTAGAACTTTGTGTCGGTTTTTTTGTTTGATCTCTATGGTTTAATCTATTCACTTGTAAGGATCTGCGAACTGATCCTCCTATCTTGTTATTACCATTAAAAATAGGTATTTCGTCCTTCTTTTTCAAATGCAATAAAGATCTTAGTTTTCCTCTATTAGAATTTGGGACTGAGGAGACAGTATTTATTGAGTTAGGTGCACATGGTGAACATCCCTCATCAAGTTCATTATTCTTATTTTTTCCTAATCTTATGTTCGAAGCTGTTTTCACCTTACCTTCAGCTTTCCCATCTTTACTATTATTCAATGAATTTTCATTCCCAAATACTCTGTTAACAAAACCAAAAAATGGAGCTAGTGCATCTACAGCAAATTCACCAAGTAATGTCAAAAAAATAAGATATGCTTCTAATGCATCACGTTTTTTCCATATTGTCCATTTAATTGGATCTTCAGTCTTGACAGAGTCGTGCAAATTTTCAATAACTTGTTGAGAAATCAAAATGGCAGTATCTAAATCTTCTTCATTTCCTGACAAAAGTTTCACGTAATAGTTTATATATTTAATATTATCAGGTGAATGTTTCATGGCATGCTTAGCGTATTTTAAAGCCTCATTGGATATACCAGATTTATGTAAATAAAATGAATGAACATAATAAATAAATGAAATCTGATTACTTTTTAATTTCAATTCATTACTTCTATGATCTAATGTGTCAGCAGATTTTTTTAAAAATGTAACAATTTCAGAAATTTTATCAAAAGGTTTTATTTCCATGCTTAAAAAATTTTCATAAATTGAAGCTAATGTAAAATATGTATCCGCAACCATTTCTCTTAATGAATTTTTGTAAACAGTGAGATTGGTACCTATAACAGCATTGAAAGTATTCATAATTTCTAAAACTTCATCAAACCATTTCTTCAATTCATTGTATTCTTGGGTAATAGTCATATGTGTTGAAAGATATTCTAAAATAGATGTATATGTTTTTATAACATCAACAATATCATAGTATTCACCATTGTTCTTAACTTTGTAATCTGCAACATAGTTCAAATATGTTCTAAATGTCGCACGTGTTTCATCTAAAGATCTGATATTTAAACTACTGATACACCAAAGTTTCATTATTCTTACATTTTGATAGGTCACATAAATGTATTTATTAATTACTTGATAAAAATCCAAATAAGCATTTGATGATGTATCTTGAGTTAAGTAAATTGCTAGTTTTATTAAAGGATCAATTTGGTTTTCATTTGTTTGATTTGCAGTTGGAAAATTCAATTGTTTTTGGCATGATTCTAGGAAAGATTCAAATTTAACACATAGAGCTTCTAATAGTTCTGACTTTTGTTTAAAATGATTGAATGCAAAATAGAAGAAGAGAACTTTCCTGAAGAGAACATCCGATTTGTCTGACTGATCGGATTTCCCAGATAGTAAACTGAACTTCGAAGAAAACAATTCGATTGTATTACATGAAGCAAAACTGGTTCTCGAAAGATACAAAGAAATATCATCAAATGAATCCCATGCTAATAAATTGGAAAAACTTGGTAATGAACTTATATCAATTGATATAATCTTGTTCAAAACAAAGCTGTTTGTTGTATCAGTATTGTCGGTGTTATTTTCTTGTTGGTAACGAGACAAAAGATGCATCAAAATTGCATAGTCAAATTCATTGGTGATTGTCTTGGTCATCAACCATGAATTGGTTAACTCTATGTCACCAAGTTCAAGTTTTTTCAGGATAGCAAGTGTGGAATCCAAAATATTGTCTGATGTGTCTTCATTGTTAACGACTTTAAAATAAGCTGGGACGTCTACACAAAAAATTGCCTTTTCCTGTACTGGCGTTAATGTTGGAGTGATAGTGACTGTTTGTGAGAGGTCTGTAACTGTCATTTCAATGAGTGGTCACTAACTGAAAAGCAGAGAGAAGTATATGCTTCCTGGATGTGCCGAAAGGTGGGAACAAACAAAGTAGAACATGTGTATATATTAAAAGTCCAACCAAATTTTGAACTGCCAACCCACAATACGCAATACGCAAAATGCTCCCACACAACGCAAATACTAACGCACAGAATGAAAAAAAAACAGAGACCGGATTTAATATTAAATATTATTGATTATCATTATCACCACCATTATTATTCTTATTATTAGAACGATTTTTAAAATTATTACTACACTACTACTTTACAGCTACTAATGTCTTGTATAGTGAGTAGTTTTTATAAATTTATCCATATTTCAAAAATAGGACTGTTTTACAAAATCAATGGTCTAACAGTTTTCCCTTCAAGATTTCCCATGCCATTCTTCTACGAAGGTTTGACATGTCAGCTTGAGAGTAATCGAGATCTCTGTTACGTGCAAGGTAATCAACTGCTGTACATGTGAACACGCCACAATCAAACCCGTTTTGCTGACCAGGGCATTCAGCATGTCCGTTGATAAAATACTTGGAGTAATCTTTACCATTCATAGAAGCACCGTGATTTTTTAAAGTCTCCTCGGTCATATATTCAACTAACATTGCCAAAATGTTAGTACCATCACCATTTAAAGAATCAATATAGTCAAAACTTTGATTCACATTATCAATAACGGCAAGCGCCCAATGAACCTGGTTCAAGTTGCAAGGAACAAAGACATAATCTAGCTCGGAGACGTCAACTTTAGCTCTCTTGGCCCATTTACGAACACCTGCATATCCTTTGGATTGTAAAGTTGTATAAAAAAAGGTACTAAAAACGTGCACTTTTGAAATTCCTTTTGCATTGACATAACCCTTAATTAACTGCATATAAAAGTCAATTACATTATCATTAAGCCAGTGTCTGTCAGATAAGGTTAATAAATCCGCAGATGTAATTTTAATACCAAAATTATTGTTAAGGACACCTTCAGGTTGATACATCCATATCTTATTAATCTCTTCAGCTTGTTCCTCCTTTAATGGACGTACACCCAAACCTCTTTCTTTCATGGATGATAAATGATGCAATTGTTGGTTGGCTCTTCTTTCGGCAACAATTTTCTGATATTCTTTATATAATTGAGTTGCCTCAAGGTTATTCAAATAATCTGCTTTGTCATCTTGCAGCCATTCCAAGTCTTGGAATCTATTGGTAGATCTAGTAAATGATGGTTTTATTAATGAGGTATCTTGCGACTTTGGATATTCATTACTAGAGCTATAAAGGGATATCAAATTCTGGTTGATATCAGAAGTTATTTTAGGAGGGTCATATCGTTTTTTATCACCATGACGAGAATATGGATTCATTACAGTTTTCAAATATTGAGTTTCTAAATTTGCTCTCTTTTTTGAGTTATTGTTAGAATTGAAAAAGTGGGTACCATATTGCTCCTTTGGTGAATCTTTCTTAAATATAATTTCTTCTAAACTTTCATCTGATTCAACTGCTTTATTAACAGTTTCCTTTAACATTGAGTCTTTTTCTTTTTCAAGCCTAGATTTTACAGATTGTAACTTCTTATGGAAAAACGGATTTTTCTCCTTTCCCTGTTCAGTTTCATAATTATTACGTGTATCAGGATTAAAAATTGAAGTATTGGGACGTGGTGTACTTTCTGCATCCATATCTTGGTTTTGTATATCAATTTCAGGTATAGGAATAGTTCGTACTTTATCCAATAATTTGATTGATACATTTTTCAAAACCCACATCATCCAAAGTCCAAATTTGTAAAATAGAACGTAAAATAAAGATCCTAAATTGATGAATATAGTTACAAGTTCGTAGTAAGAATCGAATCTCTTGTCTTCCTCAACTTTGTGGTCGACATTTTTGGACTTATAATAAATATTTTCTGAAGTTACTCTTGGTTTATCATGATTTGAAGACCATACTCTGGTCCCAAATAGTGAATCTGTGGAAATTTGTCTTGAATTGAAGATAGGTGGTTGACCATCGATTTTTGTGAAAGGTCTTTTAGAAGTTTGGTACATACTGGAATCAATTGGGCAGTGTTTAAAAGATTGGAATGGATATTCAACTTTATGTGCTATATTTGAAGATGGTGTCATATTGTATGACGTATCTCCTGATGGCGAAGCCAGGTAGTTGGCTCTAATGTTGGGTTTTCTTTTACTATTTGCAAAATTTGGTAAGGTGTTGTATGTCATGCGGTCCACTGTAATAGACTGTTCTGATGAGTCACTCATAGTAAAAAGTAAGTTTTATTAAATGCAGAATGTGATCTTGATAAATCTATAGTAAAAATATATGAGAAAGGGAAAGAAAAAGAGACTATTAGGGAAAGAAAAAAAGGATCAAAATCATTTTCATCTGGGGAAAAATAGGAAATCTGAATTTTTCCTTCTCATCAGCAAAAAAACGTAGTTTGTTGACTCGTAACAGATGCGACACTCAACACTCAGAATTATTTTATAGCGAGACTAAGTTTTACGTAGTCTGGTGTTATGCCAATGTTATGGTAAAGCAATTAGCAATTAGATTGGAATTTATACAAAAACTATAACTAAATTTCTATAGAACTTTTATTTTCAGGTTTGCATTTCATCGAATTCACTCTTGCTGGTGAACACTTGGTTAATGTAAGTAGTCAAAATCAAGAAGAGTGTTGTCACTAGTTTGTTTGTCAGTTTTGTTAGTAGCAACTCCGATAGGTACATGTATTAGTTCGTTTTGTGAAACATTCTCTTTTACAAGAGAATCATAATTCTCAACAAATCCATTTTCCAATGCAGATAGTGTAGCAAATAAATCAGAATCGGGAGTATTGTGACCTATATGTTGAAGCATTTCATAGGTGCTGAGAATCAATTTATTTTGAGTAACATTTCTATCTTGCTTTTCTTCATCTTCTGTCGCAACATACTTAGATACTTTCAATTTATTAGATAAAATTTTAGCTTCTTCAACAACATCTTGAGGAAATATTCCCAGTGACTCAATCATAGAAAGTCCATATCCTGAAATCCAATTAATTCCAGGTTTGACTTTGAATTTGTCATTAGTATCAGTTGAAATACCGATATGCATCTCAAATATCCCGGGTTTGTTCTTAAAAATTTTTGGAATTCCAACAAAATGAGTTACAAAAAAGCAAACACATTGCAATTTCTGTATCTCTTCAATCATACTGATGCACAAAGAAATGCCATCTTTATAAGAAGTACCACGACCTAGCTCGTCAATAATAATTAATGAATCAGTATCTGCATTCTGTAAAATAAATGCCATTTCGGACATTTCCATACTAAAAGTGGACATATTTGGTTCAGTCACATCGTTTGAAATTCTAGTAAATAAAGATTTAAAAATTCTTATAGATGAATACTCGGCAGGAACTGGCATTCCAATTTGAGCAAGAATGACGTTCAAAGCAAACTGTTTAATATAAGTTGATTTTCCACTCATATTTGGACCGGTTATAATTTGAATTCTTGAAGTACTGACTACAACAGTGAAATCATTAGAAATGATTTTGCATTTATTATTTGTCTTATCAGTAACAAGCAAATGTTCTAGTAAAGGATTTCTACTCTGTTTGATAGCAATATTCTTATCGTCTATTTCAGAGCAGATGTAATTACCATAGCCTCTCCTTTCTGAAATTATAGCAAAGTTGCACAATAAATCTAGTAAAGAAAAGGCTTCAGAAACAAAAAAATATGAAGAAACAAATTTTCGACACTTATTAATCAACTCGTCAACTGTTTCTTCTGTCATCAAAAATATTTCATTAAGGAGAGAATCAATTCTCAAATTTAATTTAATAATATCCATGGTAACTGTTTCAACATTGTTACCTTTTTGAACAAAGTTAATAAATGGAGTATCATCAGCATCGGAAAAAAATGAAATATTCAAATCTCTAATTAGAATAAAAAAGCCTCGGTTGTTATCATATTTAGTTTCCATTGGTAAGTTATGTGTTTCACTCAATTCATCAATTATTTTTAAAATATCATCTGTTAAAGATTTATATAATTGTCTACTAGCATCCAAAATACCATTATTACCAGCCTTGACAGCATAACATTTTTGGTTTCTTAATTCTACTGGCTTATTAACCCAAGTACAATCATCGTTAATGTAGGTATTTATCAACTCTAGAGATGCGTTAATATTTTCATTCTCAAAGCTTTTCAAAATTTCTTTAATAAGTTGACTTTCAAAAGATTGTGAAAGTTCTTTAACATTGACTGTAGTCATTAATACCTTTTTTAAAAGCAAGATAAAATTAATTTTTTGTTGATTAATAATTTCTAAATCATTTTTAGGTTTCTTGCAAAGATAAGAAAATAAGTTATCCATATCAACTAGTTGTTTCATTTCATTCCTAATTTCATTGGCAATATCCTTATTCTCAGTCAACTCGTTTACAGCTTCATATCTTAATAACAAAGATGTTTGATTAGTCAATGGCTGAATAATGTTATTTTTCAATAATCTTTCACCCATCTTGGTCACAGTTGAATTTAGGTATTTAAAAAGACATATTTTGGTGTTGCCTATTTTGGAGTTTGAAACCAATTCTAAATCTGAAATTGCAGGTGTGCTAATAAACATTGAATCTTCTGACGATTCAAACTTAACATTAAAAGTTTCATGCGTGAAAGCATGAGTTGGTAAGTTCTGGAGAAATGACATGCAACCACATGCAGCTGCTAATCCATACTTCTTATGTCTCAATTCAACTTGAAAAACATCTCTTTCGTAATCCTTCAAACTTTTAGATAAAAATTCTATTGATGAATCATTAGTTTTAAAAGCAATATCTGGGACATAGTTTATAGAGGCATTATTAGGTAAATTTGCTTCCAATATTTTAACAAAATTAGTTTTTTTTAAACTCATGCTGGTTGGTATGAGAATTTCTAAAGAGCCTACATCATCTTGAACATTTAATTTATGAATGGTTCTGACAAAAGTTGGGGAATCTGAAATTTCAGCAATTCTCATGTTACTAGTGTGTGGATCAACTAGACAAATTCCAACTTTTGGTGATAAAGATTTGGAATCATAAATTGCACAATATACAATTGAGTTTACGTGTTGAGCCGTCATAATTCCAGTGTACATCGAAGTATGTGTTCTTGTGTTATTTGAATTATTATGGTTTGCTGTTGTGATACGATGGTTAGCAACTTCCTGGTTGACTATCTCTGAATTTCTAAATTTGGATGCTACTCCCTGGTCCCACATTGGTTTCCATGTGGGAAAATTACCAAGCAGAAGGTTTGTGGTTGATTCATGCAGTGAAAAATAAGCTGGGGTCTGTCTCCTCTTCATATAGTACCGTTTGTATTTGGGTATGCTTGTTATATATAATTAATAAATGCAGGTTTACAAAATAAACTTATAAATATAAACCAACCGAAACCTAGTAAAGTCCAACCAACTGATGAGCCACCTTTCTTATTTGGCACTTGTTTACGTAATCTTTATATTATGAACGCCTTCTGTTAATGCATCAAGATCCACATCTTCTTTCTTTCTGGATTCCATCTTTTTATCTTCAACTTCTTCTTGTTCTTCTTCTTCTAGATCAGGAGCAATTTCTTCAGCAATCTCCTTAGAGAGTTCAGTAGCTGTTTCTGACTTAAATTTCTTCTTACTATGTATCTTAAGCGTTCCAGCTTCTAAGAGTTTCTCTAATTCCTTAGTCCAACCAAGTTTTTCACACAGTAGTTCTGCAATGGAATCACAATCATTTTGTAAAATAATATCTGTTTTTCTTGGATTACTTTCGAAATCACCACAAACTTCCCTATTAATCAAAATACGTTTACACTTATTACTAACCTCAGATGGTAAACTTGCAAATGGGTACACGGCTAAAGATGTTCCTGCAACAATGGCAAGATCAACATCATCAATATCCTCCTCCCAGTACTCCCACATCTTTTCAGGTAAAGATTCTCCAAAAAAAACAATATCAGGTTTAACATAACCTTTACATCTAGAACAAGTTGGAATTTCATTTTTGTCCATATATTCTCTTAATGTTTCCTTTATCATTTCGTTATTACAGTC
Organism: Pichia californica; assembly: GCA_030574395.1. Lineage (NCBI taxonomy): Eukaryota > Fungi > Ascomycota > Pichiomycetes > Pichiales > Pichiaceae > Pichia > Pichia californica. The sequence continues at coordinate 199,756 of JAJMEW010000164.1, forward strand.
AATACAATGGTTAGCACTAAATGAGCCATGAGCTTCCAGAACTTTATCATCAGAAACTCCTGCTATTCTTTCCAGTGTATCAATATTTTGAGTGTAACAACGTTTCAATAATCCTTTATCATCGCATAATTTAATGAAGTAATGAAATTTACTGGGAACAAATTTTCCTGGAAATAATTCGTCGGCTAAAGTATAAAAGGCTTTAGGTTTCTTTCTAAAGTACTCAATATCGAATACAGCCTCTGGATATGGAAGATTCAATTTTTTTAAATTGGAATATAGCCCAGTTTCAGGAGATCTAAAGTCAGGAATACCACAATTAGTTGAAATACCAGCTCCCACAAAAAAAGCAATTTTTGCGTTCTTTTTTTGAAGAAAAGATACAATTGTATCCAATTTTTTTGCTTGAATATCCATTTTCACTTCCTTTTTACGCATGTTTGAAGATATGTGACGATAATTTCTTCAAATAATCAAAAGATTGTTGATGCAAAGTGTGCATCATGCATTTTAAACGTAAAATAGGAAGTCCAATCCCCTCGAAGCTGACGTAAGCATCCTTAAATATTATCGTGGTTGAGGACTGACTTAAAAACCGAAAAAACAAAAAACTACTATTTGCCATTAATAATATCTACCACTCTTGTGATAATTCCAACAGGTATAAAGTTTATCTATTCGCAAAACAAACATAGATAAACTAATAAAAGATACCACTGTATGAAGCAAAGAGTCTCATCTTTAGATTTGAAGATTCTTGTCTCTGAATTGGAAAATTCTGTGAAGGGTTATAGACTTCAGAATATTTACAACTTAGTTACTAATACCAGATCTTTCTTACTCAAGTTTAGTATTCCAGATTCGAAGTTCAATGTCGTCTTAGAATCTGGTTTCAAATTTTACATGACTGATTTTCAAAGACCAACTCAACCTGAACCATCCAATTTTACTACAAAACTTAGAAAACATTTGAAAACAAAAAGATTAACCAATGTTAAACAAGTGGGCGACGATAGAATTGCTGTTTTAGAATTCAGTGATGGGTTCTATTATTTAGTTTTAGAATTCTTTAGTGCTGGTAACATAATTTTATTGGATGCAGATATGAAGATTCTGACTCTTTTCAGATTTGTTGATAGCTCAGGAAAGGCGCATGATATTCAATATGATGTTGGAAGTACTTATAATATGTTTGACAAATCTTTATTTGAAGAATGTGAACAAGCAAAAGTACATACTACATTTGATAAAGAGTTGATCTTAAAGTGGATCAAAGATACAAAGCAAACTGAAAGGGAAAAGAAGAAAATCCTTTCTATTGAAAAATTATGTTTTCATCATGAATCATATCTCTCTTCAGATTTGATTCATATTTCATTATTAAACAATGGTATAAAACCGAGCACAAGTTGTTTGGAATTGCTAAGTAATGATGATATATTAAAGGCTACTGTCAAAGCATTAAATGAAACTGAGGCTAAGTATAATGAATTACTCGGAACTCCAGTTGGTGAAATTGATGGTTATATTTTGAGCCAAAAGAATCCATTATTCAAACAAGACCAAGAACCTTCCTCAGAAAACTTAGAATATGTTTATCATGAGTTTCATCCTTTCAAACCGATTCATAAAATTAAGGATGATGTTAAAGTTGAAATGATCAAGGGATATAATAAAACTGTTGATAAATTTTTTACTACAATAGAGATGTCCAAGGTTTCTTTGAGTCGTCAAATTCAACAAGCTAATATTGAAAAGAGGTTGCAGTATGTTAAAGATGAACATGCCAAGAAAATTGAGGCTTTAGACCATGTTCAAGACTTAAATTTTACAAAGGGTTATTTAATCAATGTTTTCAATGAACAAATTGAAGAGTGCAAAGAAGCAGTACAAAAATTAATCGATCAAAAGATGGATTGGAAAAATATTGAAAAGTTAATACAAGTTGAGCAATCTAGAGGTAATGAAATTGCTAAAATGATTAAATCTTTAAATTTACTAAAAAATGAAATAACTGTTACTTTACCAGACATTGATGAAAATGATACGGAGGAAAATGAATTGATTGATAGCGAAGAAGATTCCGAATGGAGTTCGGATGATTCAGATTCTGAATCTGAGAATGACGATGAAAGCAAGAGTAAGAAAGGTAGTAAAGAAAAGAAAGATATCAAGACCGTTGATGTCATTATTGATATAACACAATCTGCATTTGCAAACTCATCTCGTTATTTTGATTTTAAAAAGAGTGCAAAGGAAAAGCAAGAAAAAACAGCAAAAAGTGCAGCCCTTGCTATTAAGAGTAGTGAGCAAAAGATTCACCAGGATTTGAAAAAAATTGAAAAGGAAGCTAAACAAAATGTCGAATTCAAGCAATTACGTCCAAAATATTGGTTTGAGAAGTTTTTCTGGTTTATTTCAAATGAAGGATATTTGTGTATTGCGGGTCGTGATGACAATCAAATCGATTCTATTTACTACAGATTTTTTGATAATGCAACAGATGTTTTGGTTTCCAATGATCTTGAAAATTCTCTTAAAGTATTTGTGAAGAATCCATATAAAAACAAGGATATTCCTCCGACTACCTTTATGCAAGCTGGTATATTCTCATTATCATCAACAAAGGCATGGGAAAATAAGTTAGTTGTAAGTCCATGGTACGTTCAAGGTAAGGATATTTCAAAGAAAGACTTTGATGGTACTATCCTACCTAGTGGTTTATTAAATGTTTCAAAAGAAAGGAATTATTTACCACCTTGTCAAATGGTTATGGGAGCAGGTTTGCTTTTTGTTGCTGATGAAGATACCTTCTTGAAGTACAAAACAAGTAAGCAAGAAAGAGATACTGAACTAGAGTTAGTTTCTTTGGATAGAGCCCAGGGGTATGTAAATAAAATTCAAGAATTGAAGTCAATGCTTGAAAAGTTGCAAAAACTCCAAAATCAGGAAAAATCAAGTAAAGAAGAAACAGAAGGAAAGGAGGTTTCTGACGAAGAAATGGATGATGGAAAAAATAACGATGAACCTGTTTTACCACCTACACCTAATCAACAAACACAGACCAAAATTAGAGGTAAAAAGAGTAAGTTAAAAAAAATCAAAGAAAAGTATGGTGAGCAAGATGAAGAAGAAAGAAAGTTGAGAATGTCTGTTCTTGGTACTTTGAAGCAAAAGGAACAAGCGAGTGCATCCTCTAACATTAATGAAAATAAAGAAGTGAGTGAAAGAATAAGCGTATCTGCCAAGAAGGAACGAAAGAGACAACAACAAATTAATCAAATCATCAAATTAATTGATGAATTAGAAAACAAAACCGATGATGTTGAGGTTGCCGATTCTAACAATGAAGAATATAACAAGCAAATCAACAGTATTGAACAATATCACCTGAATATTGCCGGCCTATTGTCTTCTCCAAATAAAACAGATAAAATTATTGACTGTGTTCCAATCTTTGCTCCATGGAGTGCATTGAATAAATTTACATATAAAGTAAAATTACAGCCAGGTAATTTGAAAAAAGGTAAAACTGTTGCAGATGTGATTGAAGTTTTCAAAAAGCAAACTAAAGAATTGCAAAAGGAAGAAGCAGATTGGTACGATAGTGGAAACTTTATTGAACTAATCAATCAACCAGATTTTATGATGACATTAACAGCTTCGAAATTCAAAGTTGGAAATGGTAATGGCGGTGATAAAGGTAAAGGAAGTAGCAAAGGAAATGGTGGAAACAACAAGTCCAAATCTAAAGGCAATAAAAAAAAGTAAATTGACATTCATGTAATGTTTTATTAATTAAAATCCTATATATATATAACATGCTAATTATGTAACTGAAGAATAGAAACTATAAAGTATTATTTTTTGCTTAGACATGAATTTTGAGCATTTAAAGAGAAAAGTGAAATGAAACAGTAATTTATGGATTATATCATGTCTAAAAACCTTGTTGTAAACGTTCTGAGATATTTTTTTTTGCGAAGTTGAAAGCACTTAATAAACCCTTTTCGGATAGATCAATCTTGATATTAACAGCATCTTCAGTTGGTGGATTAGTAACTCTAGCTGCTATAGCACTTGGGTCAGTTTCTAAAATGATACCATCGTCAACAGTTTCATCAATGGCAATTACAAGCATATCATAAGATTCAAGCATTGATCTCTTGTCTAATTGTGAGTTTAAAATGATTTCAAAGGCACCAGTTAAACCTTGTAATACGTTATATAGAAGAACTTCGTTTTCGTTTAGGCCACCTATGACGTAAATAACACTATCAGAATATTCTTTGTATACCACAGTATGATGATCAAAAAGTATTATATCTGTATTTTGCTTAAATGTTTTCTTAAAAAGATCTTTTTCAAATTGTTTTTGTTTCTTGATATTTGTTATTAAATCACTTTCAGCATTTTCATGCGGTGCTTTATAATATTTAGTGAATATTCTATTTTGTTGATTGTCCAGAATAAGAATGGCGTCAATTGAATAGAGAGATGTATTAAAACTCATGGTGGTATTTTGTATATTATATTTTGGTCTTTCTAGGAAGTATGCAGAAGAAGTATATGGGTAAGATAACCAATAATACGTGTTCCTCAAATGATACAGATCATCAATTATCATTAACCCATCGTGTCCATGTTCCAGCACCTCTCATCCTTACTTTCTTACTGAAGCTTGAAGCCTACACCAAGCAGGGCGCGTTAACATTGAAAAAATGAGGATTAGGAAATAAATTAATCGACCCGTGCCGGAGATGGCAGACAATTGTTAAGCCTTTGAGAAGATACTTTCTACTTTCTTGTAACACATAACCTGCAAAATTTACAAGATTAAAGAAATTTGGAGCTTTTTCTTTAAAACATTCTTATTGATGATGTAATTAAATTGGCCTTTTGGCCTTTTATTCCCTATTATTGCAGAATTTATTGCACAAATCTTATTTAAACACATTTTTCAAGTTTATACCAGTTATTTTTGTAATATTACAGGTATACATTATAGAAAATGTTTAAAATATTCTATAAATAACGTCATATTTATGTAAAATTGTACAATAAAGTATTAAAATTGATTTTAAAAGTTTTTGAGAAAGCTTTTTTTACAAAATATTTTGGAAATTCGAAAAGTAAAAGCCCTCTCCTAAGTGTTTAATATTTTTTTATAATTTCAAACCCAATTTTGGAAGACTTTAAATGTATTTTTAGATTTTCACTGATCTATTAACTGTAATAAAAGTTTAAGATAATAGAAAATATAAGTTGCAAAGATGAAAAATGCCACAAACGAAGTAATTCGAGACAACAATCGATCTGTCGCGTAGTGAAAATTTCATGTAACAAACAATCGCAAATACAAAAAAGAAAAAAGGGGAATCTCAGATTTCAGATTTCAGATTTCAGACCGCTAAAGAAGCGGCACGGAGAGAAAAAGGAAAAAGACGCAATATATGATTGAAGATATATATGTGATAAATTCCTTCCTATTTTGTTGCTCTTTTTTACTTTAAAAAACATCTCTTTTTTTGTCTTTTACTACATAATCAAATTCAATAGAAACTGTTTTAAAAATGAAATCTAGCAACCGGCTTTGGCCAAAGACTGTGTCGCCGTCGGGTATGATACCTACCTTGGAACCACCCTACATCATCTGTTACAAATAATAATTTATTAACTTTCAAATTATTTGCTTAATTTTAAAAAGAAGCCATCCATCAATTGGATTACTAACATTTTGTTTTCATTTTTATATTAATTATTTTGTTATTATAGGGTCAACTCAGAGTTCAGAAAATGCTCGAGTTGATTTGATTTCAGCTCTAAGTGAAAAAACGGCTCAGCCTTTTAGTGCATTTAAGACACCTTATATTAATACTAGCAGATGGAATCATATTGATAGATTAGGTGATGTGTTTGGTGCTCATTTTTTTGCTGCTAATAAAGAACACGGCTATGAAGATTTTGCAGAGAGAGGTGTTAGTGATACTTATGATAATAATTACGATCCATATCCATCTTGGGATCCTGAAATTGCTCCAATATCAAGAGATAGAATTCAGTCTATCTTTATTCATATTTCAAAAATATTTGGATTTCAATATGATAATACTAAAAATATGTATGATTATTTGATGAAGATGCTCGATTCAAGAAGTTCAAGAATGGGTCCAGCAAAGGCACTAAGAAGCATTCATGCAGACTATATTAGTGGTTATAATTCGAATTACAGAAAATGGTATTTTGGTTCACAAATGGATATTGAAGATAATATGATTTCTAATAATATAGATTATCAAAATATGGATATCAAATCAAGAAGGAAATTATTTTCACAACAAAAATTTGCTTTAAAGGAATCAGAACTTAATTGGGCTAACACCGTCAATTCATTTTTACCCGAAGATTGTATTATTCAACTTGCAATTTATCTTTTAGTTTGGGGTGAAGCTAATAATATTAGATTTATGCCAGAATGTTTATGTTTCATTTTCAAAGCTTGTGTTGATTGCTTTTATTCTTTGGACTTTACAAACGAAATTCAACCCCTTACTGATAGTTTTTTAGACCATGCTATTACACCTCTTTATGAATTTTACAGGAATCAATTATATTACAGAGTTGATGGTCACTGGGTAATTAAGGAGAAAGATCACGCTCAAACCATTGGTTATGATGATATCAACCAATGTTTTTGGTATAGAAAAAGTTTAGAAAAAATTGAATTATTCAGCAAAACAAGTATTATGGATTTTTTACCATTTGAAAGGTACCTTTATTTGAGTCAGATTGCTTGGCAGAGTTCTATTAAAAAAACATTTTATGAAACAAGATCATGGTTTCACGTTCTTATCAATTTTAATCGTGTTTGGAATATCCATTTAGGTGTATTTTGGTATTATACTTGTTTTAATTGTCCAACACTCTATACAGAGAGGTACCTTGTTACTGCTGATAATCATCCAACAACCATTGCCACGCTCGCTTCTTTATCCATTGCTGGCTCTATTGTCAGTGTTGTCAACTTGATATCTTTGATTTTAGAAAGCTGGTTTGTTGCAAGAAACTTTCCCGGTGCTCTTCCACTATTTTCAAGATTCTGTTTGGTTTTGGTTTGTTTAATTCTAACTACAACTCCTACAGTTTATATTTTTGGATTTGCTGGTGCAAATGATGCTACTTTGTTGAATTATATCATTACAGTTTCTCAATTTATTTTTTCCTTGATTGTCGTCTTCTACTTTTCTGTTACACCATTATCTCAGTTAACTGGAAATTTTTATGCAGAAGGGAAAAGAAAGTATTTACCGTCTCTTTATTTCACTAACTTTGTTTATACCCTTAAAGGTAAAAAAGCACTAACATCTTTGGGTTTATGGGGAGGGGTGTTTGTTTCTAAATTTACAGAATCATATTTCTTTTTAACATTAAGTTTGAGAGATCCCGTTCGTGAATTAAGTATTATTAAAATTAATCAGTGTTTGGGTGAAGCTTGGTTTGGATCAATTATTTGTGAACATGAAGCTAAAATTATTTTGGCATTATTATTTTTGACAGATTTGGTATTATTTTTCTTAGACACATATTTATGGTACATCATTTGGAATACAGGGTTTTCTGTGGCTCGTTCATTTTATTGTGGTGTTTCAATTTGGACTCCATGGAGAAATATGTTTTTTAGATTACCAAATAGAATTCTATCAAAAATTTTAAATCCAATGGCTGTAGGAAAACATACGGAATTAGAAAGAAAAGATATGGTTTTAAAAGTTTGGAATTCCATAGTAATTTCAATGTATAGAGATCATTTAATTTCAATTGATCATCTAGATACTTTAATTTATCAATGTTCGAAAGGTGATAATGGTGAAAAAATTGTTGCTGACCCAAGTTTTTTTATGCAACATGAAGATGGTGATAATGCTTCTAACACAACACATTATTTAAAATCAGATTCTGAAGCGGCAAGAAGACTTTCTTTTTTTGCACATTCACTTTCAACTTCCATTTCATTGGCAATGCCCTTAGAAAAGATGCCATCATTTTCAGTTTTGATCCCTCATTATTCAGAAAAAATCACACTTTCATTACAAGAAGTTATCAGAAGAGAAGATGACTTTTCTAGTATCACATTACTCGAATACTTAAAGCATCTATACCCGGAAGAATGGCACAATTTTGTTAGAGATACAAAACTACTTGCATCTGAACATAACAATGAAAAAGAGGAGAAGGATATAAGTGATGTTCCATTTTATGCTGTTGGATTTAAAGCGGCAAAGCCCGAATATATTTTGAGAACTAGAATTTGGGCATCATTAAGATCACAAACATTATTTCGTACCATTTCAGGTTTTATGAATTATTCAAGAGCTATTAAGTTATTATATTCTGTGGAATGTGAAGATCCAAATGTCAGCCCTCTTGTTAATATTGAAGAATCAAATGTAATGGCACAACGAAAATTTAGAATTGTTGCATCATTACAAAGAATGAAAGAATTTTCGCCTGAACAAGAACAAGCTAAGGAATTTCTTTTACGTACATATCCTGAGCTTCAAATTGCATATTTAGATGTTGAGATGGACCCAGTTACAAATGAATACATTTACTACTCAGCTCTTATAGATGGAACATCAGATGTTTCCAGTGATGGCCAAAGAAAACCGAAATACAGAATCAGATTATCAGGTAGACCAATTTTAGGTGACGGTAAATCCGACAATCAAAATCATGCAATTATTTTTTGCAGAGGTGAATATGTTCAATTAATTGATGCTAATCAAGATAATTACTTAGAAGAGTGTTTGAAAATCAGAAGCGTCTTAAACGAATTTGAGGAATATGATATACCAGATGATCCATATACATTTAATCCTAAAGACATGTCAGTTTCTGTTGATTATAGCCACCCTGTTGCAATTTTAGGAACACGTGAATATATATTTTCTGAAAATATCGGGGTTTTAGGTGATGTTGCTGCCGGTAAAGAGCAAACTTTTGGTACTTTATTTTCAAGAACTTTAGCACAAGTTGGAGGAAAGTTACACTACGGTCATCCAGATTTTCTTAACACTATTTTTATGTGTACTAGAGGTGGCGTTTCTAAATCACAAAGAGGATTACATTTGAATGAAGATATTTATGCGGGTATGAATGCTATGATGCGTGGTGGTAGAATCAAACATTGTGAATATTTCCAGTGTGGAAAAGGGAGAGATCTTGGATTTTGTTCTATTTTAAATTTTACTACTAAGATTGGTTCAGGTATGAGTGAACAAATTCTTTCAAGAGAATACTTTTACCTTGGTACACAACTTCCATTAGATAGATTCTTATCTTTCTTTTACGCACATCCAGGTTTCCATTTGAACAACGTTTTTATTCTTTTATCATTAGAAATGTTCATGTTATTTTGTATTCATCTTGGCGCTCTAACTAATGATACTGTGATTTGTACTTATAATAAAAATGTTCCATTTACAGACCCAAGAAAACCAATTGGTTGTACTAATTTAGTTCCAATAATTGATTGGATTCAACGTTGTATTTTATCCATTTTCATTGTTTTTGGTATTTCTTTTATTCCTTTATGTGTTCAAGAGTTGATGGAGAGAGGAGTTTGGAGATGCATTTATAGGATTTTTAGACACTTTACATCTTTTTCACCAATGTTTGAAGTGTTTGTTTGCAGAATCTATTCACAATCTTTGGTTAATGATTTAGCAGTTGGTGGTGCTCGGTATATTGCAACAGGAAGAGGATTTTCAACTACTAGAATGCCATTCTCAGCTTTATATTCCAGATTTTCTTATGAAAGTTTTTATTTCGCAGGAACATTATCACTTTTACTTCTTTATGTTTCATTGGTAATGTGGAAATTTAGTCTTCTATACTTTTGGGTTACAGTCTCTGCACTATTTTTCTCTCCATTCTGGTTCAATCCTAATGCTTTCAATTTAACAGAATTTTTCATTGATTACAAGAATTTTTTGAAGTGGTTAACAAGTGGAAATGTCAGACCAAAAAGAGATTCTTGGATCTCACATGTTCGTTCTACAAGAATGTCTCTTACTGGATCAAAAACAAAGAAATCTAAAGGTGAAAAATTGTTTATGGGCTCAAATTATCAAAGACCATCATTCATCTCTTCAGTTATTGCTCAGATCGGTTCAAATTCAATTACAACATTATTAATTACCATTGCATTTTTGTTTGCAAACTCTCAAAATCAATCCGGTGCATCTGAACCTTCTAATTCTTTATTAAGATTAATTGTGATTTCTTTTGCACCTATTATTATGAATGCTGCAGTTTTATTGTGTTTATTTATGGTATCAATATTTGCTGGTCCATTAATTTCTGTCTGCTCTGATTCTTTTCCTGGTATGATTGCTAACCTTGCCCATATGATAAGTGTTTTGATCTATCTTTCTACATTTGTGTTTCTATTGTTGTGCCAAAATTGGGATATTGCGAAGTCTGTTTTAGGGGCTTGTGCATCTTATCATATCCAAGAGTTATTTTTCAAATTAGTGATTGTCATTACATTAAGTAAAGAAATAAAAGATGAAAGAACAAATAAGGCATGGTGGGCCGGATCTTGGCTGAGTGCAGGTCTTGGTTGGAGAATATTCACTCAACCGTTAAGAGAGTACATTTGCAAGACTATTGAAATGTCATACTTTGCTTTAGATTTTTTGATCTCTCATTTTATACTAGTCTGCATGATTCCATTTTTCTTTATTCCTTACATTGATACTCTTCATTCCATGCTTTTAATGTGGTTAAGTCCAGAAAATATGTTAAAAAAACCAATTTATTCCAAGAGTAAGAATAGAGCAAGAATAAGAATTACCATTGGGTATTTTCTTCTTTTTATTTTCAATATCACTATTATATGCTCAATAGTCTTGTTACCAATTATATTAACTCGTACTTTTGGTGTTGAATTTGATGAATACACGCCTGATTTTATTAGTACCCTATTTCAGCCAGTGGAACCAGTAAATAAGAGAAAGGGGTTGCAAAATTATATTCCTTCAAAACTTCATGGTTAAGTTGTGAAATGATTATCCGATTAGTTGCTAAATGAATTCTAGTTAATTCATATTTTATAAAGTAAGCTTTATATAGAAAATTTATATAGAAAATTAAATAATACTGATACCGTTAGTTAAATAGTTAAATACTACACCCAAAATGAATTGAAAGATTTTTGAAGTTTGAAAGTGAATAGTTGAGAAAGGAGTTTAACCTTTTTAGAGTCTGCAAATGTAGACGTAAGAGAGAATCGTGGCAGACTTCTAAACAAAGATAAAAGTTCTGTAATATTACTTTCATACTCTAATTGATTGTTTTCAATGAAGTAGATACAAGCATCTAAGAAGAAGTCAAGAAACGCAAGATCAACTCCAGATCTACTGTAAATGTTTCTGTATTCATTTGGATCAACCAACATCACATATTTGTAATAGGAAAGTGACATCGAGTTTGGCTTTGCACCAAGAGTAGAAAGAAACTGAACAGATGGATGAATAGGATAGTTAGTTTCATCAGCCGGAATGTTTGGAAATACTTTAGTTGTATTGCTGTCGCTAGGAGGTATTGAATCTAATTTTGAATCTGTTGTCAAGGTGAAAAATGAGTTCGGTATTTCATCAACTTCTTGAATAGGAATAGAGATAATTTCAGCTGCATTTTCTTCAAAAAAAACGTCTTCACTTTCAAATTTTTGTTTGTCAAGTAACAAAGTTCTATTTGTTGGATCGATATCAAGTGCTTTCTCTATTGTAATTCGTGCATCGTGGATCAGTCCTTTACTTTTTAATGCATGTGCTTTTCTCCATAATAGTTTGACATATAACGCTTTTTGTGTATTTCTTTCCGGATATATAATTGAAATTCCCCGATCACAATATCTAATTGCATCATCCCATTTTTGTAATTTTAAATATGTGGCTGCTAGATTTGAACATATCACTGAATTGTCTTGAGAGAGTTGTGCTGCAGCCAAATATTTGTTTAAAGCTGCTTCAAAAGAACCCTTTCGAAAAAGAGTATTACCTTCTTCTCTTAGATTTTCACTTTGTTTAATCATTCTATTTATCAAGATTTATTTTGGTGTTAAGCTGTATAAAACACTATTAAACAGAAAAGTTGCTCGGGACCATAATGTAAAAAGCTATTATGTCGAGAGTAAAATTCTTATTTCCTATTTGCACATGTTTTGTTGTAGACAGCTTTATGAAAGGCCCGCCGATAAATTTCATGGGAACAGTACGGGAAACAGTAGACGACCTCCGATAAAACCTTCAACCCACTGACTAGATAAAAAGTGAAGCACCCACCAAACTTCTATTTGAATTATAAGTTTCATAAGTTGCCGGAGTACAATATATATCAGTTAAGTCACTTACCAATACAAGTAGTGATAGTTTTGTGGTGATTTCGTTAGGAGACCCTCTGTAGATTTCGTCGGGAACTCCTGCTGGTATTGTGGGGAGACCGGCAAGATTTGCTATTTTTGTATTAACTCCCAGCGAAAGTAGAAAAAAAAACTTATGCCCGGTGACTTATCAACTCTTCACGTTTTTTATCAAAATTAGAATCTATCGATATTTTACGAAGGAGTTAAGAACAACACTCTTTTTTTTTTCAAAAGTTGATTATAAAGGATCTTTATCAAAAAAAAAAGATGGTCGAATCAGAAGAATTAGAACAGGAGGTTGGTGCTATTGAAGCCATCTATCCAGAATGTCTGGAGAAACTAGCATCAAACATATATAAATTTAAAGTTCCGCAACATGAAGATATCATATTTCAGATGTCATTTCCTGAAAATTACCCTGATGCCAAACCATATGTTCTTGATGTGATATCAGAAAATGATGGATTTGATGAGAAATATTTAATGGAATTGTTTCAAGAAGTTTTAGATTCTATATATGTCGAAGGAAATGTTATGATTTTTGATTTATTTACAGAACTTGATGCAATTTTATACACAGGAGAAGAGGATCAAGAAATCTTAGATGATGCTGATCATTGGAATATTGAAGATACAGATATAAATGAACTATCAAATAAACTAGAAGATACATTGTTAGATGATTCACTTGAACAGGATTATACTAATTATGTGTATGATGAAAAAATAGAAAAAGCTAAGATGACAACACCAAAAAAGAGTAACACAGATGCTGCTAAGAACACTAAACAACAGGAATCTAAAAATAATATATTAGAAGAATGGTGTATTAGTGACCCAATAACGGATAGGAAATCTACTTTTGTAGCTTTTGCAATTGAAGTTAATTCCGTTGAAGAAGCCTATCAAAGATTTGCTGATTTAATGGAAGATAGAAAATGTGGACGAGCTAATCATGCTATGAGAGCATGGAGAATAAAGGATAAAGATTCTGGTGCACAATATCAAGATTGTGATGATGATGGGGAAACTGCAGCTGGTGGAAGAATGTTACATTTAATGACAATTATGGATGCTTGGAATGTAATGGTTGTTTGTTGCAGATGGTTTGGTGGTGTTCATATTGGGCCTGATAGATTTAAGCACATTAACAGTGCAACCCGAGATGTTTTAATAAAGGGTGGCTTTGTAACTATTGATGTTGGTTCTAATAAAAAGCCCAAGAAAAAGAAATCGTAGTCGTTAAATCGACTTTTACTGTAATCATAGTTTTAGAGTTATACATATTATTCGTAATTACACACACACACTTATATATATAAATCGTTATTAATAATACACTCATGTTAGCTTATTATTTCTTTTTAGCCTTCCATAACTCAAGTAAACTTTTGGACGTAACATCAACTTCTGTAGGATCAAAATCATCATCACTAGTAGCTTTAAAATCGTCCATTAGTTTAGATTTTTTCTTACTCTTTTTGGATTTTTTAGACTTCTTCTTTTCTGATTTGGTAGATTCTTCATCATCATTAAATATTTCTTCGTTTTCTTCCGTCACACCATTAATTTCGGGTTTTTGATCTTCTGTTTTCTTGGAAAGTGTCATCCTTCCTAAGGTTCCATCACTCAAATTTTGTGATATAATTACGGGACCCATTGCATTTATAGTTGAATATCCGACTTTCTTTATCTTATTACTTTTGGATTTTATTACTCTAAGTGTTTTTTTATTGACAGGAAGACTCCATTCACTAAGATCCTTTAATTTCTTTGTTTCATCTTTTTCTGCACTATCAATTTCTTGTTTCCGCTGCTTATCACCTGCGAATTGCATGAACTTCATGTTCTTCACTCTGCTTGAAAGCGATCCATTACTCATTTTGCTTTAAATAACTTTTGTAATTTTTGCGTTATATTTTTAAAATACGTTTAAGAGTTATACTTTTACAATAGGAAATGAAATAGTTATTTTTGTTCATCCGGTATGTAAAATATGCAAGTGCTGAAAATCATGCTGTAAAAAAAATTTAATGTGTGGATTACGTAAATAATTCCATTTTTGGAAAACAATCGGAATTTTTTTTTTGATTTTTTATTTTTTCAAAAATTTTAAATTTTGTTAGCAAATTTTTCGGTTTCTTAGAAAATGTTAAGAAAGAAAAAGGTAACAAACTAAACATCTTTTTCCTACTAAGGATAGAAATCAAATTACATCTCAAGACATATCGAATAGGATAGAATGAAAAGTGATTTTAAGTTTAGCAATCTTTTAGGAACTGTGTATAGGGAAGGAAATATCGTTTTCTCCCCTGACGGAACATGCCTTTTATCACCTGTTGGTAACAGAGTTTCCGTTTTTGATTTGATTCACAATAAATCATATACTCTTGACTATGAACATAGAAAGAATATTACTGCAATTGCACTTAATCCACAAGGCTCATTGCTATTAACAATAGATGAAGATGGTCGTTCAATTCTTGTAAATTTCAAAGCTAGAACTGTCTTACATCATTTTAATTTCAAAAATAAGGTTAGATCTATTGAATTTTCTCCAGATGGAACTCATTTTGCAGTTGCAGCTGGAAGATTTGTCGAAGTATGGAAAACTCCAGATATGGCTGAAGATAGACAATTTGCACCTTTTGTTAGATATCGTGTCTACGCTGGTCATTACAATGATGTTACTGCTGTTACATGGTCAAATGATTCAAGATTCATTCTTTCTGCAAGTAAAGATATGACAGCAAGAATATTTTCATTAGAATCAAAAGATAAAAGTGTCAAAATGTCTTTAGCAGGTCACAGAGATTATGTTGTTAAAGCATTTTTTGATTCAACCCAAGAAATAATTTATACTGTATCAAAAGATGGTGCAATTTTCAGATGGGAGTATACAGAAAGACCAGGAGAAGAAGAGTTACCAGAAGATGAAAAGACCATGAGTTGGAGAATTATTGCTAAAAATTTCTTCTTTTCTGAATCATCACTAAAATGTTGCACTTTTCATTCAAAATCAAATCTTTTAATTGTTGGTTTTGGAAATGGTGAATTTAGACTTTATGAAATGCCATCTTTTACATTAATTCAACAACTTTCCATGGGATCAAATGGTGTCAGTACTATATCGATTAACTCATCGGGCGAATGGATTGCATTTGGTTCTAAATCTTTAGGTCAATTATTGGTTTATGAATGGCAATCTGAATCTTATATTTTGAGACAACAAGGTCATTTTGATTCAATGAATGCATTAGCTTATTCACCAGATGGTTCAAGAATTGTTACAGCATCTGATGATGGTAAGATAAAGATTTGGGATATAGTGTCTGGTTTTTGTTTGGCCACATTTGATGAACATCAGTCTTCAGTTACAGGTGTTGTATTTGCTAAAAAAGGTCAAGTTATGTTTTCATCATCATTGGATGGTACAGTAAGAGCTTGGGATTTAATTAGATTTAGAAATTTTAGAACTTTTACATCAACTAGTCGAATTCAATTTTCATCAGTTGCAGTTGATCCTAGTGGTGAAATTGTTGTTGCTGGTTCTCTAGATAATTTTGATATTCAAGTTTGGTCTGTTCAAACATCCCAATTATTAGATCAATTATCTGGTCACGAAGGACCTATTTCCAATTTAAGTTTTGGTTTAGAAGCAAATGCCAAGTTAGCCAGTGCATCCTGGGATAAAACAGTAAGAATATGGGATATTTTTGCTAGATCACAAACTAGTGAACCTTTCGATTTAACATCAGAATGTTTATCATTATCAATGAGACCAGATTCTAAGGAATTTGCAGTTTCAACAATGGATGGTAAAATTACATTTTTTGATATTGAAAATGGTAGAATGGTTAGAGAAATTGATGGTAAAAAAGATATTTTACAAGGTAGATATAGAGAAGATGAATTTACAAGTGCTAACTCAAAACGTGGTAAACATTTCACTACTATTGCATACAGTTTTGATGGTTTAACATTAATTGCAGCGGGTAATAACAATAGTATATGTATGTATGACTTACCAAATGAAGTTTTGTTAAAGAGATTCAAAGTTTCTTTAAATATGCAACTAAATGGTACACTTGAATTTTTAAATTCGAAGAATATTGTTGATGGTAATGCAGTTGATCTTGTCGATAGATCTGGTGAGTTATCAGATGCTGAAGAAAATCATAAAGCAGATTTAAGATTACCAGGTTCTCATCGTGGTGATATTGGATTAAGATCTACTAAACCAGAAGTACGCGTTATGTGTGTTGGATTTTCACCAACTGCTAATGCATTTGCAGCTGCATCAACTGAAGGTCTTTTGGTCTATTCTGTTGATGATTCTTTGATTTTTGATCCAATTGATTTAGATATAGACGTTACACCAGAAAATACTCTCTTGTGCTTAAAGGAAGGTGAATATTTGAATGCTATTGCAATGGCTTTTAGATTAAATGAAAGATATTTAATTCATAAAGTTTATGAAGGGATAAAGAAAGATGATGTTGCATTAGTTGCTAATGATTTACCTGTAATTTATGTTCCAAGATTATTGGAATTTATTGGTAGTATCGCAATGGAAAGTCAACACGTTGAGTATAACCTTTTGTGGATTGAAAATTTGATTACAGCACATGGTAAATTTATTACAAAGAACAAACATATGTTTATGAAAGGTTTGAGATCAATTCAAAGGTTTATTAGTCGAGTTGTAAAGGATATTGTCAGTTATGGTTATAAGATTAATTATTTGAGTGAATTCTTACTTGTTTCAGTGGAAACTCAAGAGTTAAAATTAGAAAATGATGAAGATGAAGATGTTATAATTGAAGATATTAGTGAACCTGAAAATGAAAAAGATGAAGAAGAAGGTGAAATCAATGATGAAGACGATGAAGATGAAGAAGGTGGTTGGTTCGGTCCTGGCGAAGACGGTAAGAAATATACCGACAACTTCTCCAATTCAGACAGTGAAAGTGATGATGAAGAATAAATAATGATCACTTTATAAGTATAACCTGTTTAACTTTATAGATTTCCATGTAATAACACTCAAACTATGCTAAATGTACTATATATTAATAAAATCCCGATTAGGTCGAGCACATGAAATTTTCAACTGGCCCAATTTTTTCAATATCAACGGTTGAAAGTTGAAACCTCCTCTTTTTTTCAACAATTTTAATCAATATTACAGCTATAATCAACAACAATGTCAGTTGAATCAGAACTTAGACTATTAAAAGAAGTAGGTATCTACTTTGAAAAGGGAACTGGCAATGTGGAACTATTGATATCGGATTTAGGAGACATTATCGAAATGACTTCGATGATGATGACAAACGATAATATGTGGGATTATACTATAAATCTTTCAAGTAACGAACAGATATGGAAGACACTAGAAAATATTCTCAAAAATATATTGAATAAAAAATCGATAACATATGGACTTGATGAATTACGTTTGGTAAAAGGTTCAATATTGATGATTAGAAATTTACTCATTACATTTGGAAAAATGTCATCTGAGAAAGAACTTATAAATCTAGACTTAGAATTAGTCAGAAATATAGGTCAATTCTATATCAGTGAAGATAAAAAAAATGTTGATAAAGATATTGTATTGAAGAGATTAGATATATCCATTGTATGTTTTCATTGTGCATTCAATTACATGCAGTCGAATCTTAAGATGAAGAATAATATAAAAGATGATTTGAACTTATTAAATAATATCTTAGTTTATTTACAAGAAGATGGTGAAGTGTTTGATATGAGACAAATAATGCCACAGTTTAAAGCTTACTGTATGATACATGAAAGTAGAGAAATTATTACAGACAATGAATGTGAAATTTTTATAAATTTCATAATTGCATTGGTAAATGTGTTAAATTTTGATGTTTTTACAGATATACAAGATCTTAAAGATACAGCAGAAGATAAGTATAAACTTATTATAGAGTTAGCACATATACTTGTTTACCTTTTTCAAGATGAAAAGATTGGCATATCAATGTTTAAAACAGAAAAGACAGGATGTAATGAAAATATTATTATATTTTTTCTTGTGGCATGTCAAATGACATTTAGTATGACAGATTCAGAATTAGAAGAAGAATGGAAATGGGATTATATCGCCCTTGGATCGATATTTCTGGATTTTTTCAAGATTTATAGAGAAAAATGTATTGAATTATTAGAATTGAAACAAGGTTGGAATAAAGATAAAGAGGCAGAATTGAATATTCAACACAGGAAGATGATTTCAATTTTGGATATAATAACAAATCTTCTTCCTTATGAATTATTTAAGAAAACTTTAAACTCTTATGATTTTCTTAAAGATCTAATTCAGTTACTACATGTGATTGAAAATAATACAGAAAGAAAGAGATTAAAAGATACATCTGAATTAGGAATATATAAGAAAACTTTCCCACATGCAAAAACAATAATTATAGAGATTATAACATATCTTGTTCATTCAGATATTGAGAATCAAAATAAAGTAAGAGAATATGGTGGTCTTATACTGATTTTAAACAATTGTAATTTAGATGTTAATGAACCATTCATTAGAGAACGTTGTATACTTTGTTTGAAGTATCTTCTTGAAAATAATTATGAAAATCAATCATTTATTGCATCTTTAGAAGCAAAAGGTTTTGAAATTAATAAGCAAAGTGAAAAAGTTTTAGAAAAATGTGGATATGAAGTTGAAATTGTTGATGGTAAGGTTCAACTTAAGAAACAACCAGTGTTTGAGGAGATTAACAACAAGTAATGTAATTATGTATTATGTGCGTTTTATAAATTTTATATAGCGTTGAATTTTTTATCTGGCTGTGCAAAATAATAATTAAAGTGAAAAATTTATTATTTTGATTTTTTTTTCAACTTTATCAAATTTAACCTGGACATGCCAATATTATAGTTATATATGTGAGTTTTCATAAATGTATAAATAGAGTAAAAATATATTATACATCATATATCAAACATGGCTAAACAACATGAAATTAGTACAGCTGTTGGTGTAGATTTAACTAGAGCTTTGGCTCATGGTAGTTCTGGTATTAGGAAAAAGATGAGAGATATCAATAGATTATTACAAAGAGAAAATATACCAGCTGATATGAAGATTGCAAATGAAAGAGCATTGAAGACACTTGAATTAGAATTAGAAAAGACTCAAGAAGATCAATTAGAAAGAAAGATGGCTGTGAAATATCATAAGGTTCGATTTTTTGAAAAAAAGAAAGCTAAAAGATTTTATTTAGGAAATAAGAAGAAAGTTGAAAATTTAGAAGAGAAAATTAACAATACTAAAGAAGAAGAAGAATTAAAGAAATTAAAGAAAGAATTAAGAAAAATGAGAAGACTACTTGAACATAGTTCAATTGATCTAGCATATGTGTTAAATTTTCCAAAAATAGAGAAATATATTTCATTGTATCCAAATATTGATGAATCAAAAATACAAAAGAATGAAAAATATTTAGCTGGTGTGAAACAAGCTAATAAAAAGAGAGAAGAATATAAGAAGATGTTTGCAGATCAATTAAAGAAGGGTGAATTAGGAATAAGTATTGAAACAGAATTTGAAGGTGATGATGATGATAAGGCTGATTCTGAATCAAAGAAAGTGTATAACAATAAGAATAATAAGAACAGTAATAATAAAAATAACAAGAACACTAACAATAGAAAGCCAAATAAGAATATTGATGATGTTGAACAAAATAATAAAGATAAACAAGAAGAAGATGATTTCTTTGAATAAACCCAATATATCTGCAGTTTTATTATTTATACAAGTTTTATAAAAATTTTAAGCAAAGAAGAAAAGAATAATTAAAATTAACTTATAGTAATTTTGTGTCTAAATATTTGATATTAATTTGTTTATCTAAATCTATTTGATCTTTATTTAGTAAACCGAATTGGATCATATCACCTATAAAAATTCCGATTTTACCTAAAGCATATTGTAAATGATCAAATTCATCATCTAATGTTGGTTTTGAAAATTCTTCATCACTATCATCTTCAACAGTATCATTAATATTATCATTTATAACTTTATATTGTTCACCATTTGGACCTGATTTAAAATCATTTAAATCTTTTGATTCCAAATTATTTTTTTGTAAAGATATTGAACCTTTACTAATAACTGCCCATAAAGCCCAAAATATAGATGATGTTGATCTCCAATATATTGTTTCATTATATAAATGTGTAACATTTGATGGTAAATCAGATAATTTTATTGAAACAACAGAACGTGATTTATTTAAACTTGGAGGATGAGAAGAAATTGAAGAAGAACTATTATTTGAATTTGCTGATTGTGGAATAAGATTCGGAGTTGTTGAACCTGGAATATATTGAATATAAGAATTTAAATAATTTAATCTTTCTTCAACTGAAGGATATTTTGTTTCATCTGTTTTATAATTAAAATTTAAATCATGATAATCATACATCCATTCAGAGAAATGATTAGTAATATCATAAGCAGGTGGATTTTGACCTGCATATTCAAAATCAATAACTGTTAATCTAGTATCATATTTAAAATTTGTATCTGTTATAAGAGGTAATTGAGATGGGATATTTTTAATAGAAAGTTGATCAATTTGATTTGAAAGTGACAGTGAAGTAATTTCATTATCATCTATAAGTGTATTTTCTATTTTTGTATCATCATTTTCATTTTCATTTTCATTTTCATTATCATTATCATTATCATTATCGCTATCATCATCCATTGGAAGTCTATCAGATTTACTATAAAAAAGAAGATTACCATATTGAGTATCATTATGACAAAATTTAAGTGAATCTTTTAAATTTTCTGAAGAACCATAAATATCATATAACCAATTTTTATAAATTAAAACTAAAGATTTAAAAGAATTCCAATCTTGAATGAAAACATTTTTTTGTTCATCAATTGTTGAATTTTTAATTAAAGAATCAACAAGATTTAACCATTTTTCAATTAATAACCAAGATTTTGGACCATTATTATATTCATCAAAAGTTAAATTTACACCATAATGAAATTCTTTCATTCTTCTTGCAATCATTCTACTAATTTTTGAATCTTTAATTTGAAATTTATTAAGAGTAATTGAATTATTTAAAAATTCTTCAAATCTACCATTATTAAAACAACCTAAAAGTTTTGGACCGATATTTTTTTTTGATAATCTAATTAAAGTTAAAAGTTCTGAATTTCTATCAATTATATTTTCAACATCACCATAAAGTCTTAATAAAATTGGATAATAATTTTTATAAGTAATTTTATAAATACAATTTGTCATTGCACCACTAATTCTATCTAAACGAATTAATTTATAATTTAATTTAATATCAATTTTTCTCCATTTTGGAATTTTAAGTGATTTTATAATTGATAATACATCTTTTTTAAAAAAATCAAGTGGTAAAGAGTTATCCAAATTAACATTAAGTATATTATCAGCGATATTAATTTCAGATGATGAAGTATAAGGTAATATTGTCAAAGAATCTGTTAGAGAAGTTCTTCTTGTTTTACTTTTACTTCTATTAGAATTTGAAGAATGTCTAGCCATAAGTATAGGTGATGTTGGATTTGATGATCTCCTTCTATTAAATACAGGACGATCCATTGTAATAAAATATTATAACTGTATGTATGTGATTAGGAAGAAAGGGAATTGAAGCAGTTGGTTGTCGTGTGACTAGGGGATCTTGTAATATCCGAGATAAGAGAAAAATAGATAAAGAGATGAGAAAGATCAACTAGATTGAACCTTCAACTTCAACTTCAACTTCAACTTCAACCTCAACTTCAAAAATATATAGGGAAGGCCCTGTTTTTCGCTGCTTTTTGCGTCAGCTGTCAGCTATTGCTGGTGTTGCCACTCGCCACCCACTAGTTGTTAGTTGTTAGTTATTGGTTATTGGCATGTGAAAATGTCGTTTTTGGCGGTGAGTTGTGGGTTGTGGCGCAGCAGGCATGTTACATAATCAGCGCATCACGTGACCATGACGTCATATAAGAATAAGAAATTTGTGAGTGTTTGACCAGAAGGCATGTATATTAGCACAATATGTATTTGGATTTTGTCGAATTTTAGTTAAATATCAGATATGTGTAAATTATGTGGAAAATGAAAACGTTGTTGTAGGTGATTGATTGATATGATGTGGCGTTGTAATCTTCGATGGATAAATAGTTTGACTCTTGAATTCTGTGTGGATGCAATGGGAAAGAAGGATTGAGATTTAAAAGTATCTAATATTTGTTTTGATGTGGATGGGTTTTGGGTGATATCATATTCGGTGAGACCAATTATGTTAAGCGAAACTCAGGTGCTGCAATCAGGTGCTGCAATCAATCATGAATGAACCAAATAGGACCAATCATGTAGCCCACTCCGGTGGGAACAGAACGGTACTTTCCCCGTCAAAAACGGACATAAACTCACAAAGTTACAATAACTACGATAACTTCCACGTCAACAACAACCAAACAACATCAGCACCTTCTCAAGGACAAAACGGTTTGATTGACAAAGTTATCAATAATATTGAGTCCAATCCAATTCATATTAACTCAATTCATCACAATCATCCTATTTTATCAAATGTATCAGCACAAACAAATGTATCTAATTAACCTTTTGATTATTCTCTTATCTCCAAAGAAATCATCCAATCAGTCCAAAAGGAAAAGAAAACCGAAAAAAAGAAAAATTCAAAAAAAAACAACAACAACGTCGATAGACGCAAGGCTCCAGCTTTCATCCCAGTTCCGGAGGAAATCAACAATATCTTTCAACAACATACTGTCAATCAAGAACCTGACAGAACTCCGCTGACTATGAAAATTAGATCCAGTAACGGAAAAATGACCCTTGAACAATGCAATTCTGCTATGATCATCCTCACAGAACTAATCAATAAAACTAAGGAATTAGAATTAATCCACAACAACAATTATTATGTCCAATACTCCGAAACAGCAAATCCAAATTTCTTTCTCCTCAAGTTTTCCATGCCTATCAATTACAACATCTCTAGCAACCACTTGATTGAAGGCCTAGCTCTTCAAGCAAATCAACAACTTGATCAATGTGAATTCATTGTTTCCTCATCCAGTAATTTTAAGGACCCTGTTATCCTTTACACATCATTACCTTCATTAATATTACCGAGTGAAATTCCTAGCATCATCACCAACTTATACTCTGACTTTGGCGAAATTATTTACCAAACTCAGCCTCCTCAAATCACAGGTGGTCAATTAATAAAGGCTGATACATATATTGGCATTTTTGTTCTTATTAATCTCTCCTCTGGAATGATCCCAAAGAAGAATACTGTCTATAATCATGGAAATTATAAACATAATATAAAAACAGAAATCAACTCATCATTAAGATACTGTAACTACTGCAGAAGTATCGGACATCATGTGATGCAATGTCCGGTTAGATCCAAATGTTCCCATTGCAAAGAGAACCACAAGTTTATTCACTGCCCTTCAGCTGATAACGCTGCTAGAGCAGAAGGGTTTAATATTTTACCACAAAAATACTTTCAAGATCTTTATGCCAGAAAAGATCTGGACTCCTACTATGATGAAGAATTTCAACAAACTCTTCCATCACTAATCATTCAAGAGTACGAGGATCTACAACAACAAGACCTAATCCATCATCCTTTTTATGAATCTGAAATGGTTAATGACAAATTGGATATCACCACTGAACAACAACCCGACGTAAATCTTAGAACTCACAACAATGTCATCAATAACATCACTCATGCTGAAACCTCAAATAACCCACACCGTGCCCTTGATCACTCAATGGTACAAATTCCATCCTCAACATTTACCACCCCATTTCAATCTTTTGATGGTCTTCAATATTGGGGTGAAGGTGGCCCATCAGATGATATTGGAATGAATATGCAATAAATTTATTGATAACATTCCATACCACCAACACTTTAATATGAATAATAATAACTTAAATATAATAACCTACAACATCGAAAAACTATCTGATACATCAAAATCAATTGATTTCCAACAACATATTGATGATAATATTAACATAATTGGTCTCACCGAATATGATATCACCCAAAACCCATCCACATCAAAACAAATATTAGATACTTTTAAATCTCAATCCTTCTTTCCCATTGCATCCACACAGAATTCAAGAGTCAAACTATTTATCCATCGAAGATTACAACGCCACATCATATCAATCAATCACCTACAACAACGTTTTCATTTTCCACATAATTTACACATATCTGATATTTAACTAAAATTCGACAAAATCCAAATACATATTGTGCTAATATACATGCCTTCTGGTCAAACACTCACAAATTACACGCTTACCCCACACAATGAATTCAGGAAAATACTTAAGAAAGAACTCCTCAACTATCCATTTATAAACCCAATCCTGATGGGAGATTGGAACTCTTCTCCATCAGATCCTTTCTTAAAATCTTTCATATCACACATCCAATGTACAGACCTAGCTGAAAGAAAAAATACTCCATACACAAACCAACCAACCAATTTTCCTCGGAATTTGAACCATGCAAGAAGAAGATTAGATCGTTTTTACATCTCAGACCACATCCTCAATCGTCATAAATTTCACTATAAGATTATCAATATTTCATCTCGATCGACACACAAGGCAATACAGCTTACAATTAAGGAAACAGGTAAACGGAAGAAAACCATCAAAACTTTCTCTTCTAAATACTATACACAAAGACAAACTCCTTTCCCATCAAAATTTCTCAAACAACCTAATATCATCAAGTCAATTTTCGAACCAACCCCCATCTGGAACAACAACATTGAAGCTTCATTTTTATATTATGTTGAAACAATCAGACAACGTTTTAGAACCATAAATAGATTTTGGAACCAAATACCATCACTGCAACTCTCTTCATCTGAACAATTTGACTCGCTCAATACATATCATTCTGGTAACACTCTTTCTAACAATCTTAGTAGTCTAAAAAATCGGTTTAAGAAGAAACTACAGGAAACCACATTTGATAATAATACAATGTCGGAAGCGCTTACATTTTTCAACAATCTATACAACGATGAACCACAACAACACTCTTCCAACACCGCGCGGCAAGATGAAGACCTCCTCTCAATATTTCTGCAACACTTTCACTACTCTCGATGATGTTGAACAAGATGGTCTTATGGTCGAAGTAACAGAGAAAGAATTATATGACACTTTACAACAACTACACAAGAAAGGTGCATCATCACCTGGCAAAGATGGTATCACCTATCAAGCTTGGTTTGCTGGATTTCCATATGCTAAAACACACCTCCTACTATATATCAATCACCTGATTAAACACTCCTCTGATCAACATCAATCAATCTTCGATGTATTAATCAAGCTCATTCCTAAGAAAAACTTCAATCCTCAACAACCATCACCATCAGCTCTTAGACCCATAGCATTGACTAATACAATTTTTAGATTGACCAATTTCATCTTAACAAATAGGGCAATGCCAATAATGAATCGAATTATTAGCCAACAACAACAAGCATTTCTTCCATCAAGAAATATTCATCTACATGTTCAAGTGGCTAAAATCACAACTCACCATATCCAAAATCAACCATCATCAACACCTCAACATCTTCTTCTAATAGATATGGCAAAAGCTTTTGATACATTATCTCATCAATACCTTCAAAAGATCCTCGAACATGTTCACTTTCCAACACCCTTCATTGATTGCATTTTGTCCCACAGTAAAAATGGAAAAGCACAACTACTCAATGGCCGTTTTATCCACAACAGCAAGATCAATTTGACAAGAGGAGTTAGGCAAGGACTACCAATTTCACTTCTTCTTTTCAATATATCGATCGAACCACTCATTCATCATCTAAACCACCATCTAGAAGGTATACTATATAATCAACCATGGTTAACCACATCAGCCACCCCCTGTATTAAAATCCAAGCTTTTGCTGATGATATCATTACTTTCCACCGCAACATTAAAGATCTCCAAAATACAATCTCTATAATCCAAGATTTTGGTACTATTAGTGGTTTACATATTAATCATTCTAAGACGAAGGCGTTCTGTCATCAACAACATATCAACACAATTCAATTGAACTACACAGGATCTATTGAAATTATAGATATCAAAGATAATCCACTCTATCTTGGAATTCCATTGCTTGAAACCAACTGGGAAAATAAATTGAAGAAATTGGAAAAACGTTTCTCTAGGATTCTTTGGGCTGACCTACCATTGAAACAACTAACTCTGGCGATCAACTTATATATCTACTCAACAATATATTATCATGA